>CATIWR010609506.1:0-56205 GCA_949677035.1 Omphalea diandra | reverse complement strand
TATATATATATATATATTACTTAAATAGTATTAGTTTAAGTTGTTTGTTTATTACATTAGGAAATAGTATACATGTAGATGTTTGTTAACCTATGCATAAAGGTATGATAAGATTTTTTTTTTCTCAATATATCATTTTAAATTATTAGTAAACTTTATTATTTATTATAAAATTCTAGTGGTGTATGCTTCCACATAAATATTATTTATTCAATTTCATGTTAATCTGTGGATATTATATATGTTATTTATCTGTGTATTTTATAATTATATTGGTTACTCCTTTTATGGCTCTTATGAAGTTTCTTATACCAAGTAGTTTTTTTTTTTTTTTTTGAGGAAGAAGTTAGATTACTTAACAATAAGAATCACTATAGTAATAAATTACTCTTCTAGGGATTATGTATTCTATCAATTCGAAAAGAAGATATATTTATTTAAAATTAAAATTACTTATTTATATCAACCAATAAATAATAATAGTCCTTTTTTACCAATGAATTAATTTTTTTCCAATATTTATATTAATTATGTAATTTACAAATCAATATATATTATTAATTTCAGCCTCAAAATTAATTTTAAATTATTATTTGTCATTTATCAAAGAATTATATGAAATACTGCCACATGTCATTATTTAAAATTATATTATAAAAAAACTCTTACATAAAAAAAATGTATAAATGGAAAATTATAAAAATCAATTATCCTAAAAAAAACTTTTAAATAAGAAATTCAAAATCTAAAAGTAAAAATTTCTAAATAAAAAGCCAAGACTATATAAAAAGAACTTTTAAATGGAAAATTAGAAAAAAATTAAAAAGTAAAATTTTAGTTTAACTAATTTTTTATTTATTCAAAACTGAAGATGATGTTTGTATTGTAATATTTTTGATAACGAGTGCATAATGCAATATTGCTGATATGTTCTAAAAAAAAGTTATTCAAAAATAAAGATTCAGGTTTTATTCAAAAAGTAAATTTTCAAATAAAAATCCAACCCCTGCCACTAAAGATGATGTTTATGATTTAATATTATTGATATGCTGGTTCATAAAGAATTTTTCATGAACTACCAAAGATACATTAGTCTTTTCAAGGGCTGCTGTGTCGGGGTTGTAGATGGAGGCCCAATCTGAAAACTCGAGTCAAACTGGCTTAAAAAGCAGATGGTATGAACTCGACTAGAACTCGAACCAAACTTGAAATGGCTAAAACTTAGAAATTATCTGAAAATTTTTGGATTAAATTAGGTTGGATAAAAGTCAATCCAACTTTTTAGATTAAAACTGATTTAAATGAGTCAACTTGTGACCCAATCCAATTAATCTGTTAACAATATAAAAAAAAAGTATTGTTAAATATATAAAAGGTAAAATAATTAAAATAAAAAAGAAATAAATTTATTTCAAAAAAATATGTGGATTATTTAATTAAATTTAATTTGAATTTTTAACTTTAAAGTAATTAGGTGAAATTTTTACTTAAAGATTTGAATTTTTCAGTAATTAAGCGAAATTTTTATCATAATTTTTAAATGATTTAATATGTAAAAAATTTTCATAATTTTGCTTATTTTTTAATAATAATTATAATAAATTTGATTTTATCACAATGAAATAATATATTAAGACAAATCTAATTTTATCATATAAATTTTTATCATACTACACAAAATTTTTTATAATTAGTAATTTTTTATAATTGAACACCATATGTTTGTTTGTAAATTAATTTAAATTATGATATATGACTAGAATATAATTTTATGTGGATTTAATTCAATTATTTTCATTATATAGAGTCATTTGCTTACAAAATTATATTTAATTTAATAAGCATTTAAATAAAAATAAAAAATTTAATCAAATTTTGTTTTATATAAAATCTGTTTTACTAAAAATATTTTTTTAAGAGAAAATTATTATTTCTCTCTTAATAAATTATAAGAAATTATTGTATAAATAATAAAAAAATCAAATAGACATTTTAAAATTGAATAACAAATGACTTAACTTCATTCGACTCAAAATATCAATTTTAAGAGCAAACCTAAATTTACATTAAAATCTTTTTTGCATGCGTGACTCAATAGGTGATTTGAACCCTATCCGATCTAAAAACTCATCAACTTGAGAATGACCAAATTAAAAAACAATCGAACCAAAAAATGACTCAACCTGAAACAACCTAACTCGACCCATTCATCACCTCTTGTTGGCATCAAAGGCTAATATGTTGGAGTGGAGTTGGAGTCCTAAATAAAAGTTATTTTAGATAAGTGTTTATTAATATATGGTATGTAGTTGATAGTCAGATTTTTGTATTCTTCATATGGATTATAACTGTTGTCGTATCTAGAGTTGATTGCAATAATATTTTTGATAATGAGTGCATAATTTTCATAATGGCAAAATTATATGTATGATTTTATCTCTATGTTTTATTTATTTATTCTATATACATATTTTATTTAAGAACAGAAAGGTAATGGAGAGACTTCAAATTTAATAATTTTTTTTTGAAATTATATTATATAAGATTGAATATATAAATTAATAAATAATCGTTTGTTATAACTACTTTCATATATAAATTTTAAAAAATTTATTTTATTATTTTATTTACTTGATAATAACTTTTTAATAAAATAATAATTAATCATTTATTTATTTATTTATTTAATAACAGAATATTAAATTTATTTAAAATTTATTTTTATAATAATTTACTTATTTAGAATTAGCCCACGACCGTTCCTCAGAACGTACATGGTACTTTGCTTCTTCCTACGTAACTGGAAGATTTAAACTCAATTTCTCATTATATAGTATTAGTTTATGCTGCTTGCTTAATAGATTAGGAAACATTACACATTTAGATGTTTTATTGGAAGTTCAACCTATCGAATCGGAATATTTTTTCAATTAATAATTCAATATTCTACATTACATAAAACATAAGAATTTAATTAATTTGAATATTAATGACAAGTGAATTAAAATGAGTAGAAAATATTAGATTTCATAATTAATAATTAAAATAATACTAATCAAATTTGAAATTAATAGTTTTAAATTTAATTTAGAATAAATTATTTAAAAATAATAAATAATCATGATTTAATTGCACTAAAATATATCTAATTCTATGAAGAAATTATTAAAATATCAATATAAAAAAATTTAACAACCATTTAAAATTTTTATAACAACTTTTTTTACAAATCACATAAAATTTTTATAATATTTTTTAAAAAAGTATGATATAATAAAAGAAATAGTTAATATAAATTTTGAATTACTATAAATTCACTATTATGGATTTTCATTGATTAGTTACTTTAAATTCTCTAATGTTTGTTATATTTAACTAAATCATCGCTCATTTTTAATATTATACTAAATCATTCCTCATTTTTGTACTGTTATACTAAAAAGTTCTGACATTAAAAAGGTCATTTTTCTGAAATGATAGCAGTTTATATAAAAAACCTAGACATAAACAGATGTGAAGGACAAACCCTCTATTTTCAAAGCTCTCCTTTCTTCGTGTTAGACTACGTTGGTTAAACCTATGTTATAGGCATTTTTTTGTCTCGTCAATGGAGATTGATCAATTCTAATGCTTTATTCAAGTATTGTTTTGCAGTTTATAAGAGTTATTTTCATTGAAAGTTGTATGAAAGTCAAAATCTCTATTTTTTAGAAGAACATCCAAATTTGCGATCGGTGTCTCCTAAATCGCGATCGTGACATAGCTATAAGAATGGATGGAGTGAGGCCAAAGGAATTCGCGAGTGAATTCGCAGCTACGACTCAGCTGAAGGAGCCTTAGTTGAATCACAGATGAATTCGCAATGGCATTCGTGTCTGAGGTCGCGACTGTGAATTTCATAGTGACAAATGAGGGAATCAAAGCCATAACCATAGCACGCCAAGTGTCTAAGGGAACCATTGAAAATCAAAAATTGTGAAGGCAAATATTTGATCACGATCGCGACTCAAGAAGTTGAAGTTTCCTCTCCAAACAGAGGAATTTGCAGTCTCAGTCGCGCCCAAGACAAAAGGCAACTTGCAACCGTGACTTTTAAGTAGTAGGTTGAACATAATGGTTATATTTCTTAGACAACCAATGGATGAAAGACAAGTGGACTAGCCATTAGACACAGAACGAGGTTCTTTGTCACCATTTCCAGCTCCTTAGTGCAAATTGAAAATTCGTAATCGTGAAATGATAATAGCGAATGCGACTTCTACTAACAAACATTTAATGCAAAATCTGCCTAACACAACTTGGAGATTTGGGGATAGTTTTAGAGTAACGTCTTTTTGGTGGATGTAGGTTATAAATACTACACCAAACTGATATAAACGCAAGAGAATTAAATTAACTGTAACCAAACTCTTGCCAGTTTTCTACTCATTCTTTTACACTTCTTTATGTTTTGTTACTTGTTTGGTGTGACAATAAACACCTTTGTAAATAGGTTGAGAGTTAGCCTAGATTCTAAAACTCTTGTAAGAGGTTGAAGTGTGAGCCTATCCAAAACACTTATGAGAGGTTTTTATGTGAACCTAGAAACACAAGGTTGTAAGGGTTTTGTGTGAGCCATAAAACACCAATTGTACAAGTTGGGTGTGAGCTTGAAAACACCAAGTTTAGTTGAGTGAAATACCCAATTCTGAAGAATTGGGGAGTCGACATAGGGTTAGTTAATACCCGAACCACTATAAACCTTTTGTGTTGATTCTTCTCCTCTCCTTCTTAACTTTCTCAACACTTTAACCTTCCTTTTAATTTTCAATTAGCCACCAATTCAACCCCCTTCTTGGTGCACTAGGCCAACAATTGGTGTCAAAGCCAAGTCTCACTCTAAAGCTAAATTGTGTGAGTAAAGATCATGACATAATAAGGAATTCATACTCACCTTAAGTCAAATTTTGGTGGAGCATACTATACTCATTGGAAGTATAGGATGAAAATCTATCTAGCTAGTGGTGTGGTAGACCTCTGGGATATTTTTGCAAAGGAATGGAAGCCACCTATCATAGTGGTGGATAGAAGTAAAGAGTTGATCTATAGAGAGGAGTGGGTTGAAGCATATAGGATATCTAATGGTAGACATAAAAGAGTCATGGCAATCCTTCTAAGTTCTCTCTTAAGAAAATAAATTAGAAGGGTCCAATATTGCCTTACTACTTATGGCATTTGGAAGGTCTTAGAGAACTATCATGAGGGCACCACTTTGGTGAAATCTAGCTGACTTGAGATGTATGTGACAGAGTGGGATCTATTTATGATGAAGGAAGAAGAAAGCATCACAAACATGATGAATAGACTCCTTACAATTATTACCAAATGAAAAAGTTTGGGAGAATTCTTACCAATCATGAGGTAAACTCTAAAATTTTGAAATCTACACCTCTTGAAAAATCTGGTGTAAGGGTGTGTAGTATCGAAGAGTCCAACCTAGAGATAAGAAAGGTGCCAACAGATGTCCCAATAGGCAAACTCTTAACTCATGAGTTAGCCTTAAAGAAGGATAAAGAAATGAAGAGAATGAAAGGTCAAGGAAAGAAATCTAAAAAACCAGAAATGAGGACCTGGGCATGTAAGTCTTCTTCAAAAGAGAAAGAAGTAGAAGCTATCTCAAGTGAAGAGGAAAGTAACAAGAAGGCAGAGGAGCTTGTAATGCTTTCAAGAAGAACTAAGGAGTTAATTAAAAAAAAGGAAGAAAGAAGGAGCTTCAAGAAAGCAACTCTAACTCCTAAAGAAAGATCAAATGATGTCACTTGCCATGAATGTGACAAGCAAGGCCACATCAAATATGATTGCCCCAAGTTGAAGAACAAGAAGAAAGGGGATAAAAAAAAAAAAGAAAAGAAAAAGCTTCAAAGCCACTTGGGATGATAGCTCAAGTGAAGAAGATGAAGAGGAAGAGGTTGCAAACCTTTGCTTCATGGCTCAAAAGGATTAATCTAATGAGGTAAGCTTTTAACCTCACTCTTATTCTGAATTTGATGAATTTGATGATATGGATGATGAGCTTTTGAAAGCTTTCACCATCAAATGTGATAAGTATAAGTCACAAATGAAAACTTATAAGAAGAAGTGCACTAAATTAGAGGATGAATTCAAATCCCTGAATAGTCTTATAAGTGAATTGAGGGCTTCAAATGAAGAACTCAAGAAGTCTATGGAAAGTCCATCCAAGTCATCTTCATCTCTAACTTCATTAAGAAAAGAAAATGACTCATTAAAAGGTGAATTCATTGAGCTTAGAAACTCTATTTCTAAGCTCCACAAGGGCAAGGATGCTTTGGATACATTTATTGTATCACAAAGGCCTCCCTTAGTTAGGCATGGTTTAGACTTCGATGGAGCCTCTTTTTCTACACCTTCAATCACAACATTCATCAAGGCCTCAATACCTCAAACTTCAAGTATTGGGGTTGTTAGAAAGAAAAATGCTCAAAGCACTAAACCATCATTGCCTAAGGGTAAGGGAAAGGTGCAACAAGGCCCTAAGCCTATTTCTAAGAAGGCCAACCATGCATACATGTACAATAAAGGCATGCTCACTCAAACACATATAGAAAATCGAATCCTACACCCATTCATACGTATCATGCTCACACACACATCATGTTGGTATGAGAAAATCCCCCACTCATACCAAGGCAATGCATAGGAGAAAGACACATAGGTCTAAACTCCAATGCCAATATTACATGAAATATGGACACATAAATGTTTATTGCTACATTAGGAAGACTCATCTCAAGTTGGAGAATCCTGCAAAACCTAACCTCTGCAACCCTGGTATACTTGGGTACCAAAGCAAAGATGATTTACTTGTGTTGTGTAGGGGTGTTTGGCAACCACCAATGAAACAAATGATTGGCATGTGGATAGTGGATTCTCAAAGCATATGACGAGCAATAGAAAGCTATTCATGGCTCTAAAGGAAAAGGAAGATGGCAATGTCACATTTGGAAACAATGCTAAGGGTAAGGTAATTGACATTGGGACCATTGATAAGAATGATTGTTCTTTAATTAATGATATTTTACTTGTTGATGGCTTACAACATAACTTGTTTAGTGTAAGTCAATTATGTGACAAAGGTAATAAAATCACCTTTGACCCTAAAGAATTTTGAGTTACCCCTTTGGTGGATAAAAATGTAGTTTTCAAGAGTGAAAGGAAAGGCAATACATACCTAATTGACTTAGATAATTTGGCTAATCAATCTTTTAAGTGTCTTGTATCTCTAAATAATGAAGCTTGGCTATGGCATAGAAGACTTAGACATGCTAGCATGGATATCTTACAAAGCTTATCAAAGGGAAAGCTAGTGGAAGGTCTTCCTAAGCTAAGATTCTCTAGAGACAAGACATGTGGTCCTTGCCAAATGGGGAAACAACATCAATCTTCCTTCAAAACAAAGAATGTTGTAAGTACATCTAAACCTCTTCAATTAATTCATATGGACTTGATAGGACCTACTAGAAGTGCTAACTTAGGTGGAAAATATTATGCACTAGTCTTAGTTGATGATTACTCTAGGTTTACTTGAGTTTCCTTTCTAGCTCATAAGTATGATACTTTTGATGCTTTTAAAAGTTTTGCAAAAAGAATTTAAAATGAAAAGGGTTGCTTCATTTCTTCCATAAGAATTGACCATGGAAAAGAATTTGAGCTTAAGTTGTTTGGATGTATGTTGACCATGTATGTTTAATGGTTGAGATCCTAGATCATGGAGCGAAATTAGAAGTCTAGGGTTAGACATAACACAATAAACTAGATAATTAATGTCATAAGAATAGGATTAACGTCTAGAGATGCTCAAGGGATGTTCAAAGCACCTAATGCATTGTTATTGAGTTTTGTGACTACAAGAATAGGCATAATTTCAATAGTGATAGATCCAATTTTTCTTGAAAGAGATTATTAGGTAATTTAGGAAATCCATCTTCAAGAAAAAAATCCATTGACTTGAGAAATGAATTCTTTATGTAATTGTGAAGAATGTTGAGGCGTAATTCGAATCCCTAATGATCTTTTGTATAAGTGCTTCTCTCATTTAAATTTGGTTTCTAATTTATTTTAGAACTTTTCAAATTTTTTTATTAAATATTTTTTTATTATTTAGTTGCTAGATAATAAGAAATTTTAGTTTTTTGGTATTTGTGAATTTCAGTCCTCATGGGAATGATCTCTACTTTTTATTATATTACTTGAACTGAATTGTGTACTTGCAAGAGTTTTACATACAATATGTTACATCCTAGTTTGAAGCTTCTTGACTTCTCTCTTAGTTGTCGCATTAATTGTTATACAATTATCAGTCAAGTCATCCTTTTATTCTAGTAGTGGTTTTCCTTAACAACAAAACCCACCTAAGTAAATTATATGAAATATGTTGCGATTTTGCGACTTCATTGTGTAGTAATACTGGAATTCCAAAAAACAATTAGTTTTTAAAATATTGAAGAAAGGGAGAAAATGAGAAATCTGAAAGCAAAGAGTTTGTCCTTCACATCTATTTATTGTTTGCATCGTTTGTATTTTTATATGAAGGACACTATTATCATTTTATATGAATTTAACGGACAAATGATCTTTTTAATGTCGAAAATACTTTTGAGTATAATAAACCAAACGTGAAAAAATGACTTTGTATAATATTGAAAAGTGAATGATGGCTTAATTAAATATGACAAATGTCAAGAAATTTATAATAATTAACTCATTCAATAGAAAAAGATAACATCTAAATATTCATCATATTTTTATGAGCAATAATTTAATGAATACAATTTTTAAAACCATTTTTTTAACAAAAAAAAACTTCTTCAATTGCGACCAATTACCAATTTTAATTATATTTAAGATTTCTGACCCAATTTTGGATTTTCAAATTTGTTCAGATCAGTTCCTGATTTATTTGGGGTTAAATATACTAACTCGCTAGAATTTATCCTGATGTACTATTTAGTCCTCCATTTTTAAAAATTATACTAAAATATTCCCTATGTTTGGACTTCGTCATTTATTTGTTTTAATTACATTAGTCAAACCTGAAAAGTCAAAATAACCAAATATTTTACCTAAAACTGAAAAATATCCCCATGCATCAACTCACTTTCCTTTTCAATTCCCTCATTAGATCTTAGCACCTCAAAATCTTTCCTTCGATGGTGATTTTAAAAGCACCTCCCTTTTGTCTTCCTTCTTTCTTTTTCTACTCACTTTTCTTCTTTCTTTCAACTAGGTATAAAACAAATGGGATCTTGAATTGGAAAATGAAATTCAATTTTTTCTCTTTTATTTCTCTTTCGCTTTCAATTTGGGCAACCACTAATTTCCATTGGTGGATGAGGCAAGAGATTTTCTTCCTCATAGAGGGAAAGAACATGGCAAAGAATCGAGTCAGGAGAGGACAACAGTCACAACGTTTGGATTAGGTCAATCAAAGGAGATCCTGCCTTTGGCGATCATGGTCTTCATCTCTTCTGTTTCACCTACTACTGAGAAGGAGATCTTAATCCAATTCAAGGCTAGAATCGCCAATGCCCCCTATAACAGCTTGGTTACATGGGTTTCTAGTGGCAATCCTTGTGATTATAGTAGTGTGTTTTGCAATTCACTTGGATTTGTAGAGAGGAATATTTTTTGGAACAAAAACCCATATAGGTCTTTGTCACCATCATTATCAAGTTTGAGATCTTTGAGCATTTTGAAGTTATTTGATAATTAGTTTACTGGTAATATCTCATAAAAGTATGGAGAATTAATCACATTGTGAAAGATTAATTTCGATTTTACTACCTTATATGGGTCAATCCCATAATTCATTAGTGATTTACCAAGCGTTAGGTTTCTTAATTTATCAAGCAATGGTTATAGTGGAGAGATTCTATCTGCTTTGTTCAAGTTTTTTTTTTTTTTACAAGATCAAGTTTGTTTCTTTTGCTGAGTCTTTTTGGTCCATCTTCTATCTCAATTGTGAATTGTACTAACCTTGAAGCATATGATTTCTCTTTCAATAATCTCAATGGTTAATTGTCTTCTTGAATTTGTGATATTTGTATGCTAAAGTTTATCTTTAAACTAATACGTAAATTGTGCTAAAGTTTGTCTTTAAATTAATACGTTAATTGTGCTAAAGTTTATATCTTCATTGAATTGAGTTTGATCAAAAAGGTTTTAGTAAAAATAAAAAATTTAATGCATAATTAAGGGTGTAATAGATATGTCAACTGATTATAAAAAAAAAATTAATAGAAAAATGCATTTGTTTAACAAAATTAAAAATTAAGAATTAAATAGAATAATTTTTAAAAATGAAGGACTAAATAGTATATTAATACAAACACATTTAACCCTTATTTGGATGAACCAACGGAGCCAATCCCGATTTGACAATCTTGTTTGCTCTTTTACTTTGTCTACTCCGATCATGCTTGGTATAGCTATTAAAAAATTTTAATTTTAAAATAAAAAATAAAAAAATCTCTTAAGTGATTATAATTTTTTAAATATAAATTTTATAAGTAAAAATTTATTATTAATAAAAGCTTAAAAAAAAGCTTTTTCTAAAATCAAATTTTTTAGTTATAGAACTCATTAAAACAAATTATAATCTATTAGAAAAGAAAATATCTTATATTTTTTCTCAAAATTATATTTCTTCAATATTAGTATCAAACATGCTCTCCATTTAAAAACTCATTCTGAAAATTTTTTTACAAAATAAATTTTATTTAAATAATTCTTTTTATTTACAATAATTATTTAAAAGCATTCAATTCTTTAATTTTAAAAAATAATTTAATAAAAAATCTAAAATTTTTTAATAATTCTATCAATTTAAGATTTATTTCAAAACATGAATAAATTTTATGAATTAATAGAATTATTTTTTTTTCTCCTCCCTCAAATGATTTATTCCAAAGGAAACCTTCATTATTACATTTCCCATTCTCATATAAACAAAATAAAATATGTTATCATCTCTCCTAATTATCATAGATTCCTAGTTACTTGATCAGTAGAGCAGAAGCTTCAATTTCTGAATACAGAAGACTAAAGCTGCTCTGTTCTCAACAGAATCCCCTTGAATTTATTTAATTTTGCTTGCACCCATATCCTAATTATTTCTGTTGCTTGTATCCATGTACGAATTATTTATTCCCTTTATTGCTCTCTTTAATCAATGAAATGCAGTCTACACCTTCATCTCTACTATGTGCACGTAAAAAGAAAAGAAAAATATGTTTTGCAACTTTTTCGCTTCCCATTATTCGACCTTGAGAGAGAAGATTTTCTCGGTCTCTCTCACCAAGATTTGTGCACCAATGCAGGCAACATATGTAGATATACTTTCCAAAACGGTGAAGATCCAGGCAGACCAAGTATAGAAAACACATTTTCTGAACTCTCGGTGAGGTCTTAAAAGGGATTATTGTTGCAGCAGAAATGGAAAATGAATAGGACATCAAAATGCAAACTTTGTGCTGTCACTGAACCTGTATTACTACCAGCAAAAATATTTCCACTTGAAGTAAACCTTTACGGCAGTATCCGAACTGAATTTTGTTCAAACTGGCTGTCATGGTGCTGCACAGCATTTCATTGCATGCACCTTCATCATCCATCACAAGGAGTCAAGGACCCTTAATCATTCACCCAAACCCAACTCGAGGTCCATCATTACTACCACTTTGAACCTAAAATTTAAACAAAAGTTAGTATGAGTATCTTATCCCTTGATTGAAAATTAACAACCCAAATAGGTATAACTAGCAGTCAAACATGTGCACTGCATGAGGCAGAGCCGCAGAGACGAGAGAGAACTCAGGAAAAAAGTAACAGACAATCAGTGTATTATGCATTACACTGCCAAAAAAAAGGCACTATGCATATTTTGGAACTTTTCACATTTATGTTAATAAGCCCCTGAACTATTATTTGTGTAAATTGAGACATGAGACTTGTTTTTATGTTATCAAAGGCTTTTTTTTATAATTTAAAGACTCAATGGAAAAAATTAATAGTTTAGGGCTTATTAATATAAATACGAAAAGTTCAGGAGTCAAAAAATATACATACTTGATTAATTACCGTTATCATCATCATAGGCAAACAACTTATTCAATTATTATTGCTCTATTTTTTAATCAATTAACTTGTTTAATTATCATTATTTATCATTATCATTATCATTATTATTATTAGGCAAAACATATATTTTAGCCTTCGAACTTTTTTGTGTTTATGTTAATAAGCCCCTAAACTATTATTTGTATATATTGAGCCCACCTAAACTATAATAAACAAGCCCTCAATAACATTAAAAAAAATTTAAGTCCAAGGGCTCATTAGATACAAATAATAGTTTAGGGGCTTAATGATATAAACACGAAAAGTTTAGAGGACAAAATATGCATTTTACATCCGTAGCATATACATGCTATCAACGTGAATGATACAATTTGAGCATGCATGACAATAAGGTGAAGAGGGGAGGACAAGGGAAGGAAACACATTTTTCAAGAGAGTAGAGAAGAAATTATTCAACTTACTGTGTTTTGTAGGTTATAAATTATCAAGGGAGGGGAAGGGAAATGTTGTTATTTTGTTTGGATGATGGAGAGGAGAGAGGAACAGAGAGAAATTCTAATTATAAAAGATCAAAAACTCATTGATGATAAAAGAGTCGCATATTGTCATTTCTCATATGATAAAAGAGTCGCATATTTTCCTCATTTCTCATCCCTTTCTCCCCATTGCAGCCTTTGCCATGCATAGTGTAAGAGAACTTCACTTGAGGTGTATATAACATATATGGTTCCAAGCTATTGTTTGTTGATTCTGTCAATATACACAGATTCTTGATTCAATTATAGCTTTAGACAGCTAAAGAATATTCATCTTAAACTAATATTAGATCTAACAAGTGGCAAGAAAAGAAAATAAAAATTTACAGTGCGCACCTGACGCATGGCATAGGGATCAGGGCATGGAATTCCACCACAAGCCACTTCATCGTTGCTGTAGCTTCCAGCATATCCAGGACCTGACAACCAAGATTTGGAAGGTCAAGAGTTGAATCTGGGAAGATTTTCAAAATATACCACAATTTGCAAAACTTTTTTAAAAAATTACTTGGGTTTGCTGCTACAATTACTGCCCCTGCCCTTTTCTCCACATTAGCCAGTTCCGCATGAAGCTTTTCAATTTCACGGGTAACTGCAAGCATATTTTGCTCCATGGTCTTACCATGCTCAAGATTACTAGCATATGTCTTCTTCTCGTGTTCAACGGCAGCCCTACTTATATCGAATAAGAAAAATATATTTCTATCATTTAGAAGAAAGCAGATATCACCATATACATTTCCATTGAGGGTGGACAGGAAACGTCAAATCCAAGGATTTAAATGAGTTTTTTTGTTCAAATTTTACACAAAAAGATCTGGACTTGCAAAAGAGGAGAAGAAAAAACACGTCTCTACCAAATTTTAAGGAGTTATCTAAAAGTACATTCAAGTCAAATAAAATCTAACATTACACCTTTCCATATTAGGTATTTACTCCAGAATTCATAAGTTGAATCTCCAAATATGAATCTACCCAACCAAAAACATATATATTATAAAGCTCATTCAAATCAATAATCCATTTATTTAAAATCCACACCTATCCAAACACCAAGTGGATGCCATGAAATTCAAAATACTGGTATATTTTGGCGGAAGATGATATTGGTCTACATAATGTCACTTTCTTTTTCAGGAATCACGATTCAACAAGCTCTTTCGTATGTGCATATGTAGCTCCCTGTTGAGAGAGGACCTCTAGATCTCTCAGTTCACATGGAAAAAATCCAGAACAGCCTGGAACCTCATTATTGGTTTAGAATCAATCAATCAATTCACTATAGCCTCACTCAACTTCGCCCCAATTCATGTATGCTTGTGATTCTCCCAATAGATTTGAATTAATAAAATGAGGAATCAGCTTGAATCCTATGGTTCAAACCAAAGATTCTAGGATTCAAACAACAGTGTTGATTAGAATGTCTGAACACAAAAAATGAAGTGAAACATATGAAAAAAATACTTTTAGTTTAAGCTCTAAGAATTTTTGGTTTTTTTTGGGTGACAAAAACAGGTATGAAGTTGACATCTTTAGCAATAACAGATAGACTGATCTAACACTGTTAGCAAGCCACTGATGTGGCATTATTGTAGTGACAACTGCCGATCTGATGAAGGATAAAAAGTTTGAATTTGCTGTAGCTACTGTTCACATTATTATAGAGGGTTACTAGTCATGCGACTGTAGCAATATTCTAAATTAGGTAATTTTATGCTTTAACGTAGGTTAGAATAAGGTAAGTCCTATTTCTAGTTGTATTTGATAGTTAAAACTTGATTCTATTAGGATTTTCTATTTCAACTCAAAGTCCAATATGAATATATGTTATATCCTTATTCTAGAAGGATTTTAGTCTATAAATAGCAGTAATGTTAGACAAAACAATCATCATTTTTTATTTGTATTCAGAATTTTATTTAAGAGGTTTTTCTTTAATCTATTGTCTTTTTTTTTTTTGGGCTCCAACCACAATTAAATATATTCTAAACTCTAATAGTTGAGAGTAATTGCTAAATATGCTTATGCTACATAATGTGGTATCAGAGCGAAAGATTGTGTGCCACTAATGGGCAGAGGCAGAGGAAAATTAGCGGTAACCAGCCCCAACAAATGGAGTTGGCTGAGATGTGGAGAATGATTGAGGACTTGACAGCAGTTCCACAAGCCTTGCAATGTCAGGAACCAGTGGAAGCCCCAATGAAGAATCAGGAAGGTGATCACAACCACCTCAAGATTCCTGAAGATCTTGAGGTTGACGAAGTTGATTACAAAAACCTTTTCATCATACTGGACATGTGAAACAGGTTGAAGATGAAAGAAATGAATGAAAATTTTGTTAGTCAGCTAACTGAGTACAATTACAAGAAAACTGTTTATTTGTACTAGCAATGTGCTACTCAAGCTAATAAGCCAGCTCAGCAACTACACTAACTAATCACCAACATAAATAACTAATCATTAGCTAATCTATTGTAGCTGCTCTTAACTACCAACTGATTCTGCTCCTCTACTTCTCAGTTTACCGTTATCAGCTGTAACCTCACCTTCACACTCCCCCGAAAGACGTGCATATATATTGCATACCCTCATCTTGTCTAACAAATAGATGAACTGTTTAGAATGTAAGGACTTTGTAAACAAGTCCGCCTGTTGCTCTGTTGTCCTTACATGAAGTGTTTCAACCTCACCAGCTTGTATCTTCACTCTAATGAAATGATAATCCATCTCAATGTGTTTTGTTCTTTCATGAAAGACCGGATTCTAATTGAAATATGGATTGCTGAAACATTATCACAATACAACAATGCTAGTTATAAGGCACCTTAAAATCCTGGAGCAGAAAACCAAGCCAAATCAATTCACAAACAACAATAGCCATGGACCTGTATTCTGCCTCGGCTGAACTTCTAGCTACTGTCTTTTGTTGCTTGGACTTCCAGCATGCTAATGAGCTCCCAAAGAACACACAATACCCTTTCTACTTTATTTACATGACCTCCAATCACTATCAGCATATGCTTTCAATTGAAAATCATTATTCGTTGAGAAAAATATACCCTGCCCTGGTGCCTTTTGCAAGAACCTCAATACCTTCAATGCAACATCAAAAATTAAGGGTGAGTACGGATCCTAGATATACTGAACTGAACCGATTAACGGAACCAAAAAATAATCAAAATTAAAAAGAACCGAATCGGTCCAAACTGTAATAGTAATTCAAGACGGTACCAGTTATTAATTTTTATCCGGTTCGATAACCGAACTGAAATGATCTGAACCGTTACCCAGATTCGATGTGTCTATATATATATATATATATATAGACACACATCGATTCTAGATAACAGTTTAGAGCGGTCTAGTTCGTTTATATATATAAACTATTTTTTTGTAATTTTAATTTTAAATACATATGCACATATGTATTTATTTCTAATTACATATAAATACTTATATGTAGAAATTCTATTTTTATAAATATATATAAACTCTTTTTTCTTAATTTAATTTTTTGAGGAAAAAAATATATAAACTATCTAAATAACCGAACTGGACAGAACCGAAAATCAGTTCAATTTGGGACAGATATTTTTTATTTTGGTTCGGTACTAGTTCCTTCATTATTCAAATAACTAATTTTCGGTCCAAATCCGAATAATTTCAAATAAATGGTGCAAAACTGGGACCAATCACACCTAATCAAAATGACTTTCATTTGACTTATCCATAAATTTGGATAGTATATGAACTGCATACACAATGTCAAGCCTAGACAAAGTTAAATACATCAGCTTACCAACCAACTTTCTATATTTATATGGGTCTGCAATCAAATTCTCTTCTGAGTGAACCAATTGATGATTAACATCTATACAAATTGCAGAAGGCTTTGCTACTAACATGCCATACTCTTCCAACAGTTCCAAAGTATACTTTTTTTGGCTCAAGGCCATCCCTTTTACTGATCTTGCTACTTCCAATCCCAAAAAATAATTTAGTTGCCCCAGCTCTTTGAGTTTGAAATGTGTTTGCAACAAATCCTTAACTCTTTCTATCTGCAATTGATTGCTGCTAGCAATTGCAATAAAACCAAGCTCGTCTTCCTTAGTAAACAGAGAGTAATCAGCTTTGGATTGTGTGAATCCATTACTGATCAAGCATTCAGAGAATTTCAAATTCCATTGCTTTGATGTCTGCTTCAAACCATATAATGATTTATGGAGTTTGCAAACCAACATGCTACTGTCACCTTTTGAATATAAGTTATCAGTTTCAGTACAAGTCTCCCCCGAAACTGATAACCATGAGGTAACTCCATGTATACTTCCTCAAGTAAATCACCATTTAAGAAGGCATTACTTATATCCAACTGACCCAAATGCTGCCTCTTAAAAAAAACTCTAACAATTGTATGCTTGACTACTGGACTACAGGTCTCCTCATAATCAAACCCATACTGTTGTATGTAACCTTTAGCCACAACCCTAGCTTTGTATTTATCTATGGATCCATCAGAGTGATATTTCGTTTTGAAGACCCATTTGCAACCAATAGGCTTTTTATTGAGAGGTAAAGACACAACTGACCATGTGCCATTAGCTGCAAGGGCATCCAATTCAGCATTTATAGTTGTAATCCAATGTTGATGCTTAATTGCTCGTGCAATGTAGTGGGGTCAGTGGTGGAAGAAATAACACAAGGATTTAAAAGAAGGGGAAAGTTGGGAATAAGAAACAACATTAGAGAGAGGATAAGTAACAGTAGAATGTGTAGAATGATGATAGCCATTAAGATAAGTAGGAAGTTTTGAAATTCAAGTACTTCTTCTAAGTGAAACATGATTGGGAATATGTAAATGAGGAGGAGAATGTGTTGGTGAAAGTGGTATAGTGGAAAATGAGTCTAATGACACAGGGATTGAAGGTGATAATGCAGGTGGAGGAGATGATAATGGAAATGGTGCAAGCAATGGTGAAGTGGTGAGTGTAGGTGATGTGACAAAAGTGGGAAATGAAATATCATGAGAAGGGGGGAGAGGAAGAATTAAAGAATTATCAGATGGAAAAGAATCTGTAAATGAAGAAAGAGTAAATGGAAAAATGGTTTCATGAAAACTGAACATCTCCAGAAACAAAGGTAAGATGAGTATCTAAATCATACATTTTATACCCTTTAATACAAAGAGGATAACCAATGAAAACACATCTTCTGACTCTAGAATCAAACTTAGTTCTATAAGAAGTGAGATTTGCTGCAAAACATAAGCATCCAAAAGATTTAAAGTAATCATAATTGGGAGTTTTGTTATACAACAATTGAAAAGGAGTCTGATTGTGAAGATGAGCAGGAGTTCGGTTTATAATGAAGGTGGAGATGAGTATAGCATCACCCCAGAATTTTAGAGGAAGGTGACAGTGAAACAAAAGGGCTCTAGCTACATTAAGCACATGTTGGTTCTTTCTTTCAACAGTACCATTCTATTGAGGCATGTAGGCACAAGTTTGTTCGTGAATAATCCCATGAGAGTGGAAAAGAAAGTGACTTTAAACTCAGATCCTTGATCAGTTTTGATGATCTTAATAGATTTGGTAAATTGAGTATGAACCATGTTACAAAAATATTGAACTCAATGAGAAACTTCTAACTTATGTTTCATTAGAAATGTCTATGTGTACTTGGGAAATTCATCAACTATAGTAAGGAAATAGTGATTTTTATTAAGATTTGATTGAGACTAAGGTCCTCATACATCCATGTTTACAATTTCAAAAGCAGTAGTGACTGTCAACAGATTTAGGAAATGGCAACCTTTTAAGCTTGGCTCTAGGACAAGCTATGCAAGAAGTTTTATTTGTTCTATATACATCAGGTAACAAAGGAATCAAAGCAGGAAATTGAGAGATATCTATATGACCTAGCCTGTGATGCTATACATCAGAAGAGACAACATGAACAGAAGGGGAAATGACTGAGGAAGAAGCACAAATAGTTGGAGAAGGTGAATCTTGAAAGAAATACAAACCTTGATGAACCTTAGCAAGTCCAATCATTGTCCATGAAGACAGGGCTTGGATAAAGCAGTACTGTTTTAAAATAAAACAGATGTCTTTATTGAAAGTCATTTTGCTTACTGAGATCAAGTTAAATGTAAAAGAAGGAATATAGAGCACATTATGGAGTGTTATATGTTTATTAAGGATAATACTACCAATATGAGTGACCATAGTTTTCATACCATTAAGTAAACTAACAAAACAATTTTGAATTGATTAAAATGAGGTAAAAAAAAAATGCAAAGAGCATGTGATATGATCAGTAGCTCCAGTGTCGACAATCCATGAATTAAAGTGTGATTTGGACTGCAACAAGTGCTTACGCAAATCAGCATTAGAAGCGGAAAACACTGAAAAAGAATTTCCTGCTGCATTAACAACATGAGAATCAGGTGTGACATTAACTGAAGCAGCATTGAGCTAGTCTGCAATCATAGTAAGCAGCTGGGTCACTTGTTCCTTGGTGAGACTCAATTGTGGTGGAGAAACCTGTGGCATAGCTGGAGGAGGGCCGAAAATTGAAGCATTAGCAGCACTTTGATTGGGAGCAGAGGCACTAGGAGGTTTTCCTTCTGTGAATTTAAAGCCAGGAGGATACCCAATCAATTTATAGCAATTCTATTTAGTATTCCTGGTTTTACCACAATGACTACAATAGAGGTCATCTTTACTACTCTTCTTGACTGTCAAAGCAGTGGAATCAGCAAAACTCTGACTGTAAAAACATAGATTTCTGTGTTTCCTCTCTAAGCACCATATTATACACCTGATCCAAAGAAGGGAAAGGCTTCATGAGGATAATCTGTGACCGAATAGCCTAAAAATTCTGATTCAAACCATTAAGGAACTTGAAGATAATCCTTTTATTGTAGATCCACAAAAGCTTGAAAACATTCCTTGTTACAATTTCCAAAATGTAGTAAAGGTCTAAAACTTCGTAGCTCTTCCCAAATTCCATTCAATTCAATGAAATACACATCAACACTCTTTGTTCCTTGTGAAATGGAGCTAAGAAGTTGCTAAAGATGACATAAACGAGAATCATCAAGTTGAGAGAACCTTTGGTTCAATTTCTCCCAGATCTGTGTCGTGTCTTCCATATAGAAAACGCTAGAAGTAATTGGAGCAGATATGGATGAAGCAACCATGCTACAACTAGATTATTGCATCGAATCCATGGCAGATACAAATGACTATCGAGCTAAGGCTTGGCGATACATCCATCAATAAATCCCTGTTTACTGCGAATGTAAACACTAACATAAAAGATCTCTTCCATGCTGCAAAATTCATCAGTGTTAGCACTGGAGTTACAATCACCGAACTATGATTGTCCGCATGATGTAGGAAGTATGGTGAAGAAGAATCCTCCTTAATATCATGCGACACATTTGATGAAGTATTTGTTGAATTCTCTTCTGCCATTGATGAACAGAACTCTGAAAGGAAGCAAAAATAGTAGAAGAAGAAGAAGAAGGAAAGGACAAGAACAAGGTAAAAGAAAGTCTCTAGATTTTTCCCTAGACTTTGGTACCATGAAACAAGTTGAAGATGAAAGAAATGAACGAAAATTTTATTAACGAGCTAACTAAGTACAATTACAAGAAAATTGTTTATTTATAGTAGCAATGAGCTACTCGAGCTAATAAACCAGCTCAACAACTACGCTAACTAATCACCAACATAAACAACTTATCACTAACTAATCTCTTACAGCTGCTCTTAAGCACCAACCAATTCCGCTCCTCTACTTCTCAGTTCATCATTATCAATTGTAACCTTACCTTCACAACATGTAAATCATGCAGTAAGAGTCTGATTGCGAGAAGAATGGTTGGTTAGAGAATCTAGTTTCAATTCAAAAGTTTTTTGTTCGAATTCTTCAATGTCATGGATTGACATTAGTTATGAAAGATGATATTGGAGACATTGTGGAGCCAAATTATGATGAGCATAATAATAAAAGAGAGGAAGAAATTGACTTATTTCTTATCCAAGAAGAAAGTCTTGTTATTTAACAAATTTGTATTGCCCACGACGTTGAACAAGAAGGCTGGGATGAAGAAACAAAGAAAGATTTTTATTCTCCAAAAAGCAAATACTTGCTTGCGGATATTGTGAGTGATGAATTTATGGAATGTTTGCTGTATGTGGGAGATATTCAACATGCATTTGATGTTGACCCAGTGCAACCAAACCAAGCCAATTATTGGATGCTACTAGCCTATCAACCTGAGATGCATCATCAAGTGGTAACTCTAATAAACGGAGGGACTTAGTGAATAAGCAAAAATTTTGTGTTGTGCCACCTTCACAAGTCCAAAGTAACGATGGAGTGTTTGAATGAATTTGTGATGTTGTAAACTCTTCCAATTTTAATGGAAATGTGGAGGGCTTATCAAATTGCATTCAAATGAGCCCCACATTAGAAGAGCCTATGCTTAACAATTGGGTTGACAAGCTCCTGAAAAAGACTAAAGAGATGGTTGAAGAAATTCTTCTAATGGATACAATTCATTCACAAAAAGAGAGTTCACATCAAAAAATTTCACCAAGTGGTTAGCAAAACCATTTAGAAAGGGAACTTGGATTTCCCAAGGAAAGTTAAGGCAAATTAATCCAACTATTATAACCAATATATCCAAGTTAACTCATTGCAGCCAACTTCCCTCCAAGGGAACTTATGCAAGATAAAACGTTTGAATTGTCCGTATTCACATTACTGTAGTGGGTTATTATTCATGCTACTTTAGCAATTTTCTAAAATAGATTATTTTATGTTTTAATTGAATAAGTTATATTTCTAGTAGGATTTGATAGTTAAAACTTTATTACATTATGATTTTTTATTTCTATCCTAATTCCAAGAGAAACATATGTTCTATCCTTATTTATTCTTGAAGGATTTTAATCTAAAAATAGGAATAATGTTAGCCAAAATAATAATTACTATTACTCGTATTCAGAATTTTATTCAAATGCTTTTTCTTCAAACCTTTTTTTGGCTCTAACCACAATCAACTATATGTTAAGCCCTAATTGTTGAAAACTAATAGCCTGATATCTTTCCGGTGTATCTCAATCAAAATCTGCCATGTCATAAAAATTGAGTCCCACTATCAAGCATGCAAAAATTGATTTTCCAAAATAAACTCAATTTCAAAGTAACATCATAATGGAATTTCGAAAAACCGGGACCTTGATAACCAAAAACCACCACCGCACCACACAATCTCCAACCACTATCCATAGCAAATGAACACTGTAAAGTTGAAAAACCCAGATCAAGAAATTATAAATCCATGAGCAAAAAAATCTCTAGGCTCGATACCCCAATCATTGAAACGAAGAGCAGTGGTAAGGGTGCTAGAATTGCAGAAGTGAAGGCATGGCTTGCATCTTAATTTGATGTGGCATGCTAGGAGGTTCCTGAATTTGAATCCAAATCCATTCCTTGTAGCATTGCTCATTTATACAATTCTCAAGCTAATACCTTAGACATATGACCAATATCATCACCAAATATTTCCACCGGAAAGTTATCGAGCATCATGCAGAAGTTTTGTGTCTTTTGGGTTTGTCTTGTTATAAACAAAATCTTCCCTCTTCGTTCGATGCAATTTATTGGGCATTATTTGCTTTATTCCAATTTCATTTCTTTTTGGTCAGTTTTTATACTTTTGTTTTTATTGGGGATATTGATGATTGTAGAGATTAATCTTGTTCTGCTCTATTAAATTTTTTTTTTCAAAAAAAAAAAAAATGCAAGCAGTCAACATCATCATGTTGCCCAGGTCTTCAAATTTGCAAACGTTAAGCATTATCAAGTTAAGATCATTTTGTAATTCAAAATTCAACTTGTTTTGGGAAATTTAAATTTTTGGGTATTTAATGGTGAGGTTCAATTTTTTGACATGGCAGATTTTGGTCAGTAAATGTTACTGCATCAGCATCACATCGGTATTTTACTTAATATGTTAGGCCAATAATAATATACCTACTATTGCTAACAATGGTAACCTCATGCATGTTTTCATCACCAACAAAAAACAACACCCCACCCCCCCCCCCCAAAAAAAAAGGGCCAAAAGCTCAAACTGCAAGGTATTATTTTGAAATTTCACAAAAAAAACAATCATATATAGCAACAACTTAATCAATTGAAGATTCAATTCAATATAAGCACCTTAATGTCAAACTCTACCAAGGAAAAAAGCTTTTTGTCTCTAGAGTAATACGCCTCACAGCTTCATGCCTTATGACGAGTATTCTAGTATTTTTTACTAAAATATGGAATAAAAAACTGATAAGCTTTAACCTCTCACATTATGAATCTACACATATTTATCTGTTATTCTATGAAAATACACATTTATCGATTATTCTTCAGTCAAAACCATAGAAATCTCTAACCCATGATGCTATATCTCAATGATGTAACAATCTCCAACCATCATCATTAAATAAAGTCAATAATTTCTTTTGGGTAAAGATTTGGAAGTTTGAATGACAAGAAACTAATCAACTTGATCAACATGTTTTATCCATTCACTTTGTAAGTGAGTTTTAAATATCAAGTTAGATATTGCGTATGTGTTAATTTGTTAAATTTCTCTAAATTGATATAGTTATTATACTTGGGTAACTCGGCATGCTCTGTCTACTAATTCGTTTAATTTATCTTGTTATGAATGCAAATACATTATTTGTTTCAATTCTTTTACAAAATTAAGATTCCTTCAGTTAAATTAGAACTATTTGCAACTTTGATGCTCTTAGTTTGTCAATTAGTCCAGGCTCTCAAATTTTTGGTTTGCAAGGCCATAGACAAAAAGTGTATTTACTATTTATTCTTGCAAGATAAGTTCAGCTTCATTAAATTTTTTTTTTTTTTTTTTTTGGCTTGTTAGTCTTTTTTTCCCCTGAATTCAGCCTTGGAAATTATTTTTCCATATTTGAAGTTAGTAAGTTATTTTAGCCCCACAAAATCCCATATCCCAAAGAACCAAACACATAGAAAAAATGTGACTGTTACAGTTTTACCAATTATTTATATATAATACAAAGATCAACAACAGCATTATATGCTCCTTCATCCAATAGAGTTTCTATAAAGTTTAATCTTTGGAAAGAAAATTAGTGCCACAAAATTTTTGTAATTATTTAACGAAAAATTCAATTTAATTAAATTTTTTATATTTTCCTTTATATTGGCAATTTTATTTTTCTCAAATGAACTGTGGGATTTTTTTTTTTTTTTCCCATCATTTTAAGTGGTCAAGAACAACATTACCAAAACAACGTAATCTGCCTAGAGAATTATGTACTCAAACCAATGATCCAAATAGCGGATCATTAGCAACCTGGAACACTTGAATCAGCAATTCAGCAAACAAACTCATGTCATGGAATATCTACGATTAAAGTGTATGTCAAAGAAAAGAGATGATATCATATGCAAAGACTTGGTTACAATCCTAGAAGCTACCAATAGATAATTGCCATATAGCTCATCTTGTTATTTTATTTTAAAGCAGACAGTACCGAAAATTATAATGTGGTTTCATACTTCTACATTTTGGGGCCTCTAGGCTTTTTATGACAAATTGGGACCTGAGGTTATCGTTAGCACTTTTAGGCCAAACTCACTAACACCGTTAATTCTTTATGAAGTGGCACTAATGTGGCATGTATACTCATTAAAAATTTTAAAAAATAGCTCATTTTGAGCCTTTAACTTTTTTAAAATATTCAATTGAATCCAAATTTTAATAAAGACAATTAAAAACTTTCATGAATTTTCTATAAACAAAATTTATTTAAAAATAGAAAAATAATAAAAATTATTCTATTATGCATTCCAAAGTTCATTTTCCTTTAATTAAATGTCAATTATCATCATTTCCTTCAATCAAATAACAATTATCATCATTATCTCGATTTATCTTGTTCATTGTTTTTCGTAGTCGTCGTCATCATCATCATCATCTTCCTTTCACACCCATGAACATAAAAATACACTAAAAAAATTTTAAAAAAAACAGCTTTCATACTCATTCCACAAAAACAAATTTAAAATCAAAACCCACCTTCAAAACAACTGTAACCTTTGAAATCTAACACCAGATATGCCACGAATCCTTGAAATCCATCCTTAATTTTCTGCAACAGATATACTTCTCCTACATGTGTCTCCATTTTCTACTTATTATTTTTTTTGTTTGGGTTAAGGAAGCCTTCATGGAACAAATCGCAGGTGATCCAGATCCATTTGGGCAATTACTCTAGCCCCATCAGCCTTGCGATTATGGTTCACAATCATTGCATATCTCCATCACCTGATTCTTCTCCGTTCTTCCCCTACCGACTGACTAGAACAAATCGCAAGCTTAGGGTTGATCTCAGATCAAGAGAAAGCCTCGAAGCTTCTTTGAAAAATTTCCACGACAACGATTCTGTGTTTTCTTTCAGCTCGAAAACAGAGAGAGGGAGAGGCAATTTGGTCGAAGACTCTGGCGTCAGAGATTGGATCTCTGCAACAAATGAATAATGCTACTATTTCAAGTGGTCTGAAGAAGCTATTGATTGCGTTTGCTGCTGCTTCTCCAATTCTTGGTCAGGTTAACACGAGTAGGAGAAGAGATTTAAATGAAGAAAATAATGAGAATAAGAGGAATTTTTTTTCCTTCTTATCTCTTTTTTTCTTTTTGATTTCTGGGTTTGATTGTTGGGAAAGAAAGAATTCATTATTGTTTGGTTGATAACAAAGAGGAAAAATTTTCTGTTTGGCTGATGAGAAGGGGGAAATTTTTGATTTGGTTGATTTCTGGGTTTGATTATTGGGAAATTTTCATTTCTGATCTCCGGATTGAATTGTTGGGAGATTTTCTGTTTGGTTGATGAAAAAGGGAAGAAATTCCTTTTCTTTATAATTTTTTTTAATAATATCTAGATTCAATTGAATATCTAAAAATAATTAAAGGCTCAAAATGAATCATGTTCCAAAGTTTTTATGGTCTTAGTGAATTTGGCCTAAAAGTGCTAACAGAGCATAATCTCAGGCTCCAAATTATCACAACAAATTTCACCAGCCCCAAAAAAGTAGAAGTGTGAAACCATAGGATACTTTTTTGTATTTTTCTCTTATTTAAATTTTGATTATGGGAACTAGGTCTTTAACCGTAGGCGGACAACATATATAAAACCTATTTTAAATTTTCTACACAAGTATTTTGTTCTAATTAAGCTATCTGAATTAGTCTACCCCTACTATACCATGTTCCATCATAGCTAACATTTTATGGTTCCATTTTCATTCCGGGCACCAAACCAATCCATGCTCCAAGTAACCTTGGTCAAGATTTCTTGGCCTCCCAAAAGAGACCCAAAAAAACAGTTTCAAGGTCCGCCTCAAACTCATTTCAAATGTGATTATACTACATTTCTACCCATTTTTATTTATGATATTGAAACATAACCACCATATTACATGCCCTTTCATCCAATAGGGTTTCTTTTGCTCAGCTCACATTGCAAACAATTCTCTCTCTCATTCTCTTACCCGGTGGCAAGAACTACACTTGTCATAACAATATCAGGAAGTGTTTTCCTATGATTTTCACCACAGAAATAGAAGTATTTTTGCATCGAAATTGATATTAGGTGAATACTTAATGAGTGCAGGGAAATTATTAACAATTTCAATCCTAAAAGCCTAAGTTGCTCCTGTGGCTAACTCCAGAGAACCTGCCCCTCTCATAATGTATCTATGTAGAACTATAAGATCTGCATCATTTAGCCAAGCCCCATGACTTATATTCACCATGCATTACAAACTAAGGATGCATCCATTTGTTAAGCATCTATATTTAAAAAGATACAGAGAAAGGGCTTACACATTAAGTCCAATTGTGAATTATGCATCTCTATTTTAAGCCTAACTTCATTGGACTTTTTCTGTTGTTGCACTTTCAACAATAAACTTGATTTCCTTTCCCAATGTGTGAACTAATTTCCTGAACTTTTTTATTCAGGTTTTCTCAACAATATCAGAGCCTCAAGAACATCTTAATTAAGCCTGCTTTTCCTAAAAACAACAACTAGTAATCTTCATTATCAAACCAATCATCCTAAATTATACAGAAACAGAAATTCCTCATGCTATGTGCCCAAATTATATTTTCAGCTATAATAAATAATATCACATGAGAATTATATATATATATATATATATATATATATATATATATATATATATATATTATATTTGTGGATTTATGTTATTCGAATTAATTATTGCAAATTGGAGGAACTAAACAAAATTATATTTAATTTTTAGTAAATTAAAAGAAATATTATATGGTTTGAGTTGAGTAAAAGAGTGAACACCTTTCTAGACTGAAAGATGTTTTATTTGCATTGAGTTTTCTCAAGTTCCTTAAAAAAATTTTTAAGATTAATTTTTATTATTTCAGAAATTATTAATTATTAACATAAAAATACAAAAAAAATCAATTGTTATGTTATTTGATTAAAAAAATTAGACTCAAATAGCTAAAAGATAAAAGTATAGTTCTAATAATTAAAAGTTAATTTTAGACATAATTAGATTAATTACAAACGTCGAGATCCAACATCTGGCTGGAAATAAATTTGGAAGAAATAAGAAATAAAACTTGAATATATTTGAAAATAGCATCTAATTATGAGATTTTTTTTTTTTTGTTCTAATAATAATAATAAACTATAAAATACCTTCCTCTTCGAATGTCTTGTTGCATAGCCTCGATCTCGGCCTTAATCGCTGATACATGCTGTGCTTCTGTTCTAGCTTTAACAAGATCACCATTAATCGCCCGCAACTCCGTATTAAGCTCCTGATGGTGCACAGTAAGCTTCTGTATATCCATCGTCACCTGAACATGTTCTGCTCTCAATGAATCAATCGAACGCGCCTCCGCATCCATTTGCAACGATCTTTCATAGACCTGCCGCACCTGATCATCCCTCTCGGCCTTAACATCAGCCGCTGCCGCAGATAAGTGTCGAAGCTCTTCTTGAGCACAAGCAAGGTCCTGCTTTAATGCGACGTGACTAGCTGCCAATTGTTGGTTATCGTGGAGAAGGGATTGGATCTCCCTGTGCTGGATAGCGATTCGGTCTTCCAATATGGTCGATGGATGGTTGGGCCACAGGGCCGTTGCCACTGAGAGAGGGAGACGGTCAATTGGAAGTTCACGAAGTTTTAAGGAATTAGGAGGCTGACGGTTGCTTCCGGCCATCCGTAACAATGCATGACGATGACTCTACAATTGGTTTAGCGAAAACGGAACAGACATGTTGGCTCATATAGTTCTGTGCAATGCATATGCCCAACTCAAGCAAATAACTGCAAATTATGTCACGATCCGCGTCTACGTTGCTTTATGAACCTGACCAAAACATTCCGTTTACATTAGTTTGGACATTGTGTATATCATTGAAAGACAATACACTTCGACGAATATTGTATATAATCAAAATTTTTTAGAATTTATTCCATTGTTTTTTGAATATCAATTTAAAATTAATATATTTTTTATTAATTTATTTTATAAATTTTAATTTATCTATTATTTAATATTAATACCATTCAAACTTAATTATCAATATATATATGCAGAATAATGTATATTGATACAAAAAAATTAGGATTTTTATATCATTACTAGAATATCAATTTAAAATTAATAAAATTTTTATTAACTTATTTTATAAATTTTAATATGTATATAATTCAATATTAATATACAATATACATGCAATTTAATATAATATATATACAAAACAATCTGTAACAATAAAGTTTTTTAAAAAATAGAAACTATAATATTTAATAACTTAGGTTCTTATTATAACATAGACTTCAGCACAATGACAAAATGACATTTTTAGACAACTGGATCCTCGAACTTGCTTTATTGTTTGGGTTAGTCCTATTTTAAGCTATTCACCAATTTCAAAGAAGAAGGAAGCACGTATTAATAAGTTCAAACTTTAAAGGTTAAATAACTTCTCCATTTTTAAAACCTAAATGATTTTTTTTAGATTTCATTTTAAAACTAATTAATACCATTGAAATAAGTTAGATTTTTGGAGGCTGGATTCTGACTGCGAATAAAAATTTTCAAGTTAGAATTTTCAATAATTTTTTTGTTTTCTCCCCTTTTTTATTTGATCTACAAATAAATTTATGTGTATAGCTTTGATTTTGTGTAATGTGTAGGACTATGCAATTTATTTTCTGCTAGTATTAAGGATCTAGCTATTTTAATAATTTATTTTTTCACTTGTCCAATTTATGGAAGTATAATTAATTAATTATATAGTATTTTTTCTTCAACTACATAAGGTAAAGATGATACTGAGGATTAAAGAGATATCTAAATGAAGTTGAAACTCATGAGTAATTTTTTGTATTGCTGAAAAATATGTTAAATTTAATGAAATATAATCTATTTAAAAATTCAACTGTTATTAGTTAGAAAATTGAAAATACCCTTCTCCAAATATGCCTATCATTCATTAGCGATTGTATCTTTGGTGTAATTTTAGATTCATAAGTTGTGTGTGACTTATGAATTCCACATTTTTTATTCCACATGTAAGCTTTTTAGTCTTGTCATATTTATGAATCATGGATGGTCACCTCATAGAGTCATTTCTTATAAATTCAATTCAATTGTTTAAAACAACACTTTTAAAGCTTACATGTAAAACATGAATTTGAAAAAAATATAATTGATTTACAACTCATATTAAAAAAAAATAAAGGATTATGAATCAATAAGTTAATTATAGGTAGAGTTCATATATGGAAATTGTTAGAAGCATAGAAAATACAAGAGCTAAATTATGTTAGTTTTGTTGTTAGAGTTAGTTTTGTTGTTAGAGTAAATTGTTGCACCCATAATTTTATAACTCTAGAATAGAAATTTGAAAAAAATATAAAACCCAAAAGCTATAGATTTATGACTCATATAAATGCATGTAAAACAATTTTGCTTAATATGATATGTGTGAAGAGATATGGTTTCTTGATTTAGACTAGTTTATAACAAGTTGAAACCTCCTTATTTTGGTCTTGTTCATATATTTTGATGACCTTATAAGTTGATTTACACAAAGTGTAAAACAAAAAAGTTGTAGATCTATATCCCATATAAATGACTATAAACAAATTTTGCTAAATAATTTATGAGTGAAGAGATATTTCTCCTTGATTATGACTGATCCTAAACTGGATGAAACCTTCTAAACTTATTGATTTTGTTTACCCAAAATTTGATTGCCATAGAATGGAAATTAGCTGAAGTGCAAAATATAAAAATTGTAAAGTTATGTCTTATATAAATGCTTGTAAAACAATTTTGCCAAATATATTATGAGTGAAGAGATACTGTTCTTTCAGTATGACTAATTTAGAACGTATTGAAACCTGTTCAACCTTAGATATTTTATTTAATTTGATGACTTTATAGTCTGAATTAGACAAAATGTAAAACATGAAAAATGTTCCTTTATGTATTTTATATCTGTTAATAAATGAGTTTTACAATTGGATATATACAATTAAAGGTCAAGATTGTAAGACCTTATCAAATCGTGGTCATATAAGAATAAGGTAGAATTCAAAAATTCACCATATTTTTATAGGCCTTATGATGACTTGAATTTTGACTATGTTGTATCATCACATGTCTAGTTTATGTAAAAAAAGAATCAACTCATTTGGATAAAAATATTTAAAGTTATTACAATTAGAGTATAGAAAGATCAGACTACCATACAATAACAATAAGCATAAGTACTTAACCCACTTGCATGAGACATGACCATAGTTACATATCAAGCATACAAACTCATTTTGATATATTTATAACCAAATATATATTAAATGTTAGAACTTTTACACATTGAGAAAGCCTAAGATATAAGTTCAAACCAATCATAAGGTTTTCGTATTAAACATGAGTAAAAATTTTAATTGGATTTTAATGTGTATACGTATGATTTTAAAACATGATTGGGTTCTACTATATGTATATGTGATTGAATTGTGATATTTTACATGTAAATACAAGGCAAGTGAGAATTATATGACCTTAATGATTATTTGTTATTGACAAACGGACCAATATGTCTTATTGTGGCACATGTTTTTTATTAAATGAATCACATGTTATATATTGGCCAATAAAATCAAATGTCACTGATTTACATGAATTTTCAAAAATAGTATTTTCCTTATAAGGTCATGATAAAATCAATCAATCTATTGCATTTGCACTTGCATAAATCCATATTTATACTTGTAATGTATCTTAATAATAATTTGTTATTAATTTTCATTAGAATCTTATTATTATTTTTATTCATTGAATCACAACTCACCAATCGTAATTATTTTTTTTCAGATAGTGAAGTACAAGATTTGGGCATTTTGGAAGTATAAAGTTTTGCACATAAATTCATGGAGTACTAGTCTCAATTGAATTCCATCTCTCTCTCTCTCTCTCTCTCTCTCTCTCTCCCCCTTGTGTCATGAACATATATCTAGATAAGAATCAGTTTATGGTCACCAACATTAAATGGGTTATATTTAACATATATGTGTATTAAATAAGAAAATTAACATGTCTTTTTGGTTGTGTATGAATGATATGTTAACCTTTATACATATAAATACTTAGATATGAATGTCATGCTTAATAAATGAAAATGATTATTACCATTTTTGGTATCAGAGTAAGGATACGTTCCATAGGGACATATATATGAACATGACATGACTTTTGCATTATTATGCATTATCATATAACATAATATTATATATTTATAGAGCATTAGCGGAGGGTAGTCATAGTAGAACCCATGACTCACCAAGGAGAGAGGAGTTAGTCGATTTGCATTTCATAAAAGCATCATACCAACCATCAAGAGATTGACCTAATGATAGAGTTAGATCTTATACACATTCTCATGCACAACACATAACTCATTGGCAATCACAATATAAAACTTGTGAACAGACAATGCAGAGTCTAAAAAATAAAAAAGAAATAAGGTATGACAAATTGAGAAGACACGGTGCAGTTGACTTTCAAGGTTTCACAAATACAACTGTGGTAAAAACATGGATAAAAAGAACATAGAGAGTTTGAATTTGATGAAATGCACACCAGAAGAAAATTTTGATTAATGCAGTGTCACTGTCATAAGGGAGATGCATATGTATGGTGGAAAACTATTCAACAACGTGATGTCCAGCCGCCAATGCTTACATGGGATGATTTTCTTTGAGTTCAATAACAATTACATTCCATATGTCTATAAAGATGACAAATGAAAAGAATTTCTAAATCTAAAATAGGGGGAGATAATTTTAGCTGAGTATGAGGCAAATTTTAATCAATTTTCTCATTATGCATTCTTTGTAGTAGCCACCAACAAAGAAAAAGTCAAAAGTTTGAAGAGGGATTGAGATATGAGATCAGAAGCAATATCATAAATGTAAATCTTAAGAGTTATACCAAGTTAAAAGCTACTACAATTAGGGTGGAAAGATTGAAAAATGAAAGGACAGAGCAACGAGCAAAAAGGGGGCCTATTAAGTTTGTGAGAGATTTTAGCAAAAAGAAAAGCAAACATGGAGATTATATGTCATCACAGTCCAGTGCCAAGGGTGGTCACTCTAACTATAGAGGCAGGCAGTTAAGAATTTCATCTTATTTAGACAGAGATCAAGGCCAAGCTATGCAATAACAAACCTTATGTGTACATTATAAAAGACAACATATGAGTGAATGTAGGAAATTGATTGGTGATTGTTACTTTTATAGATCTTTCAATCATATGCTTAATGATTGTCCAAAAAAGTCTAGAGTGTCAGAGGGAGGCAAAGGCAAAATTTGCATCATAATCCTCAGTTGAAGTTCCAAAAGTAAGTGGAGCTAAAGTATCTTTTGATATAGGTAAAGGCAAAGGTAAAACAACTACAGTTGGTCAGGGTATGAGCAAATGAAAAGGTCAGGGTTCTAAACCCTAGATACATACTAAAGTATTGTCCATCATTAGGTAAAAAGCCATCGTTACTCTAAAAGTTATCATTAGTAAAATTTTTCTCCATGATTTATAAACTGATATATTAATTAATCTTGGCTCCATGCATTCATTCATTTCATTGAACATGAAATCCTAATTATGTAGTAAGCATCAACCTTTAGGTTTTAACCTATGCATGAGTACTCATTTGAGAGATGTGATGATTATGGATAAGGTATGTCGTGATTATGTGATTCGCATGGATGACATTGAGATGATTGTTGATTTAGTACTATTACCACTTCGTGAATTTGATGTGATACTAGGCATGGACTAGTTGACCAAATATCATACAATAGTGTATTGTTTTACCAAGGAAGTTATTTTGGAATCTCCAAATCAAACAATGGTGTATTTTAAGGGAAAAGACAAATTATACCTAGATGTCTACTTTCTACTATCAAGCCTTTTCAAATGATTAAAGGCGATTGTGAAGTTTATCTAGCACATATGGTAGACACAAGGTTCATAAACGAATTACTTAAGAACATTCTTATGGCAAATGAGTTTTCAGATGTATTTTCAACTGACTTGCCCAGTTTATCACCTGACAGGGAGATACAATTCATAATTGAGTTAGTTCTAAGAATAACAATGATATTCATTCCACCTTATAGGATAGCTCCAACTGAGTTAAGAGAATTGAAAACCCAAGAACTACTTGAAAAGGGATTTGTCAAACCTAGCATGTTACCATAGGGTGCTCCAGTGTTATTTGCTAAAATGAAAGATGGGACATTAAGGTTGTAAATATAGGCAGTTGAATTAGGTTACTATGAAAAATAAATATTCTTTACCAAGAATAGATGTTATGTTTAGCCAATTGTAAGAAGCACATGTATTTTCTAAAATTTACTTAAATTCAAGGTATTATCAACTTAAAATTCTAGGTCTAGATGTATAAAAGACTATTTTTTAGACTTAGTATAAGCATTATGAATTTTTGGTGATGCTATTTGATTTGACTAATTTACCAGTTGCATTCATGGCTCTTATGAACAAGATGTTTCAACCTTACTTGGACAGATTTGTAATTGTGTTTATTAATGACATATTGGTGTATTCAAGAAACAAAAAGAAGCATGAACAACATTTAAGAATTGTATTACATATTTTGAGAGAAAAGCAATTATTTGTTAAATCAAGCAAGTATGAGTTTTGATATGATCATGTGGTATGTTTAGGACATGTAGTTTTTAGAAAAAGCATAGAGGTGGATCCAAATAAAATTGAAGCAATAGTAAAATGGGAAACCCCAAAGTTTGTTGTAAAATTCTAAAGTTTCTTGGGATTATTTGGGTATTATTAGCGATTTATTGAAGGCTTTTCACTTATAGTTGCTTCTTTAACTAAGTTACTTCAGAAAAATATGGTATTTTGGTGGTCTAAAGTATGTTAAAAGAGTTTTGATGAATTCAAAAATAGATTAACATTTACTCTAGTGTTAGTCATTCCTACAAGTAATAGAGGATTTATAGTTCATAGCAATGCCTCTCATCAAGGTTTGAGATATGTTTTAATGTCATATGGTAAGGTAATTGCATATGCATCTAGACAATTGAAGCATTATGAATTATCTTACCTAGTAAATGACTTAGAACTTATTGTTGTTGTGTTTAAATTGAAAATATGGAGACATTACCTGTCTAAAGAAATTTTTTAAATATTTACATATCATAAGAGTTTGAAGTATTTCTTACAGTAGTTAGAATTGCTAAAAGATTATGATTGCACCATTGATTATCACTAAGGGAAGGCAAATGTGGTAGCATATGTTTTGAGTAGGAAATCAAGAAGTAGTCTAACTCATTTACAAGTATTTCCTTTATCTTATTTAGTTTAGCTACGAGCTATAAATGTGGAACTAAACATGCAAAGAATGCAGTATTAATTGCTACTTTTCTAGTGAGACTAATATTGCACGATTGAATTAAATAAGCATAGAGCAAGGATCTAATGTTATAGAGAGTGATTAAAAAGGTAAAACAAGTGAGAAACACAAATTTTGATATTTGAGATGATGACTTGATGTTGGGATCTTATATTTATGTGCCTACTATTGATAACTTGCAAAGAGAAATCCTAGAAAAAACACATAATGATCCATATACCATACATCTAAGAATAATGAAAATATCTAGTACCCTGTGATCTCATTTTTAATGGCCTAAAATGAAGAAAGATATGGCAGTCTATGTTTTAAAATATTTGACTTGTTAGTATATCAAAACAAAACATTGAGCACTAGTTGCAAAATTGAAACCATTGTTAATTATGGTATGAAAATGGAAGAGAATAACCATGAACTTTGTATATGGATTACTGAGATCAAAGGTGCATGGACAATCAGATAGGACAATTTAGACACTTGAAGACATGCTTCATGCTTGTGTGATAAAGTTTAAAGGTGCATGAGATGAATATGTTGCTTGATTGAATTTATTTATAATCATCATTATCATAGCTATATAGATGGCACCATATGAAGTACTATATGGAAGCAAATGTCAAAGTCTTATCTATTGGATGAAGAAGGAATGCATCTATTAAAAGAGGCAACACTAAAGCAAGACATAATGTATAAGGTGAAAGTAATCAATAGTAAACTTAAAGCATCACAAGATAGGCAAAAGAGCTATGCAGATCAACACATAATGTAAATGGAATATAAGGTGGGAGATTAAGCTTTCCTTCGAGTTTCACCATGGAAATGAATAATTTGATTCATAAAAAAAAAAAGGGGAAATTGAGTCCTCGATATATAACTTTATATTAGATCCAAAAAAGAATTAGTCCATCGGCTTATACGCTAGCACTATCACCAAAGATGGCTTAGATTCATGATACTTCATGTGAGTATGCTAAAAAAGTATCGGTCTGATCCTACACATATATTTAGAGATCCAATAATAATAATTGCATATGATATAAGTTATATTGAAAAACTAGTGAAAATCATTGTTATAAGACAAGACAGTTATGAAATTGAGAAATCCTTTTAATTAAGATATTATGAAGAAACCACTCACAAAAAGAGATCGCATGGGAAAACAAAGAGAACATGAAATGACAATATCCATATTTATTTACTAGTAGTATTGAATTTCAAGGATGAAATTCTTTATAAAAGAGGAAGAAAAAGTAACATTTTTATCTTCATTCATTAGTACCCTCAAATGAACATAAGCATTGAGTAAATGATTTTCAATCTCACATGAACATATGCATTGCATAAATGATCACTTAGATATGTGCATTTGATAAGCATGACGACAACACTTGCACCATTGAATTTAGGGCACTTGAATATTTATGTGATGTTTGCATAGTTGCATGACAAATTGTCATATATGGTGTACATGTTATAATATCTTAAATAACAATGTTTTGGAACTTATTAAAAGTATAAAGAGCATATGAGAATTAATAGAGGGTTACAGGTGATGAAGAAGCGAAGAAAAGGAACTAACAGAGTAAAATTAAATTTTCAATAGTAACAAGCCATCATGATTTTGTCTTGTTAAAGTAGGTATACGAATTGAATATCTCTTCCTATAGGAGCTGATAAGAGAGAAAAAACATGAAGCGCAACAAAAAAGAGATAAAGCTAAGATAGAAAGAAAGAAGAAAAAGAAGAATAAATATGCTAGCTAAGAAGAAATCCTAAGTTTTTCTAGTTTTGACAAAAGAGGTAAGTGATTTTATCTTCTTCTTATATCAAATTCCTCCACCATAAATGCATAATTAGCAAGAATTATGGGATAATTATAGGTAGAGTTCATATATAAAAGTTGTTAGAAGCATAGGAGATATAAGAGATGAATTGTGTTTGTTTTGTTGTTAGAGTATAATTGCTCCCACAATTGTAGAACCCTGCAAGAGGAATTATGAAAAATGTAAAGCATGAAAGTTTTAGATTTATGCCTCATCTAAATTCTATAAAACATTTTGATTTAATACGGTGTATGTGAAAAGATATGGCTCCTTGAATATGACTGGTTTATAACATGTTAAAACCTCCTTAGTCTAACATTTTTCATATATTTTAATGATCTTATAAGTTGATTTAGATACAGTGTAAAACATGAAAGTTATATTTTATACTCATCTAAATGTCTATAAAATAGTTTTACAAAATAATTTGTGAGTGAAGAGATATTGCTCATTGATTATGGCTGAGCCCAAACCTTATGAAACTTGTTGAACCTATTAATTTTGTTTACCCAGAATTTAATGGCCATAGAATGGGAGTTAGCTGAACTGCAAAACATAAAATTTGTATAGTTATACTTGTAAAATAGTTTTGTCAAATTTACTATGGGTGAAGAGACATTGCTCCTTTAGGATGACTGATTTAGAACCTATTAAAGCTAGCTTAGCCTAAAATTATTCATTTAATTTGATGACCTTATTGTTTGAATTAGATAAAAGTAAAATAAGAAAAATTTTCCTTTATGTGTTTATATCTATTGGTAAATCAATTTTGTAATTGGATATGTATAATTTGAGATATGACGAATGTAAGACCTGATGAGACTGTGGTCACATAGAAATAGGGCAGAATTCAAAAATTAACCATATTTTTTGTAAACCTTATATTGATATGAATTTTGAATGTTGTATCATCATGTGTTTAGTTTATCCAGAAAAAAAGAATCAACTTATTTGGATAAATATATATATATAGTTATTATAGTTAGAGTATAGCAAGGTCAGACTGTCATACAAGAACAATAAGCATAAATACTTAATCCTCTTGCATGAGACATGACTGTAGTTACATATCAAGCATGCAGACTCATTTGACATATTTATAATTATATATGTATTAAATGTTAGAACTTCTACACATTGAGGAAGCCCAAGAGATAGGTTCAAACTAATCATACAAGTTTTAGCATCAAAGTGAGTAAAAGCTTTAATTAGATTTCAATGTGTATATGTGTGATTTTAAGATATATTGGATTCTATTATGTGTATATATGATTGAATTATGGGTGATTTTAAGATATATTGGATTCTATTATGTGTATATATGATTGAATTATGGTATTTTACATGTGAGAATTATATGATTTTAATGATTACTTGTTATACTATTATGAATGAACACTTGCATATAAAACTCAAAGAATGTTGTAACCAGTTTGTCAAACACTTGCAAATCACTTGGTAAAAGGACCAATATGTCCCATTTGGCATATACTATTGATCAAATAAATCACATGTTATATGTTGGCTAGCAGAATCAAATGTCACTTAATTCATTTGAATTCCTGGGAGCAGTATTTGTCTTGCAAAATCATGACAAAACCAATCAATCTATTGCATTTGCACTTGTATAAGTCAATGTTTGTACTTGTAATGTATCTTGATAATAATTAATTATCTTTTGTATCATTAGAATCCGATTATTATTTCTATTTATTGAGTCCTAACTTACGAAATTGCAATTTTTTTTTTTTTAGACAATGAAGCTTAAGATTTGAGCATATTGGGAGCATAAAGTTTTGCACATATATACATGTAGTATAGGTTATTGATTGAATTTCAATTCTCTTTCACCTTGTGCCATGTACATATATCTAAATAGGAATCAGTTTGTGGTCACCAATATTAAATGAGTTATACTTAACATATATGTACATTAAATAAGAAAATTGGCATACCTTTTTAGATGTATATGAATATATGTTAATCTTTATATGAATACTTTGAAATAAATGTCATGCTTAATAAATGAAAACGACTATTACATTTATAAAATAAGATCATATATATATATGACTCGAGTTAAACTGAGTCGATTTATAAAATAAGATCATATAGAATTGTTTATATATAACCCATGTCAAACTGAATCGGATTCAGACTTTGAAAAAAGAGAGAAGTACACCCTCCACCCTATTTAAAAAAAAAAAAAAAAAAAAACTTTGTACCACTTTGTTTTTAAAAGACTATACTCCCGATCTTCTAGCATTTCATTCTTACGCTATATTATACTAAGAAGCTGTCATTCCTTAAGCTGGAGGCCATCCCTGCTGTCTCCTCCATCCTCGCCTCTGCCATTACCGTCTTCGACTCTTAATTACTGAATGCTGACGTTACCATAACAACAGCGTCTGGGTTAACCCGTCTCGCGCTCCCTTTGTTCCTTTTCATTTTCCGTCACTTCTCGCACCCGATTCTCTCCTTTATGCTATCACTTCTCTTTCCCTTTCTCTCCATTCTTCACTTACCTTTGCTAATTCTGCTGCTTAACCATTGAGATTATTTCCTTTTTCCCATGTAGTTCAGTCACTTTTGGAATTTTTTTTTTTTTTTGTTTGGTTATGTTATAGAGTAAACAATGGCTATAGTTCACATTCAAAGCGTTTGAGGCCACTTACGATTTTGTTTTGTCCTTTATTAAGAAGATGATGCTTCCGAGGGATGGAATTAGTTGCCACTTAAGTGATGCCTCACGTTATTTACTCCACAGGAGCAGCGACAGGTCACGACTTATTTAATTTATTCTTTGTGTTTTTACATTATTTTGCAATTTGCTTATTTATTATAGTTGTGGTGTCCGGGCGCAGGGAAGCAGGTGGTTTCGACGTTAAAAGTAGTTAAATGATGTAAAGGGGAGGTGAAGAAGGCATACTGGGGAACTTGGGAAGTTTTACATGAGTTGAAAATGGTGTTATGAGGTTTCAAGGAGGTGAGGTTTAGAGTTATAGACAGATGGGATGCTGAGTTTGCTGGAAATCTAGCCAAAATGGCTGCTGATAAACCAGGTTCTCTTACTGCATTATTTTAGAAATAAGGTTTCTTTCTACAGGTGTGGATATTTGCTTAGTGATTGTATTTGCCGTTTTGAGGTCTTTGAGATAATGTACCCATGACAATGTAATCAGATGCCTAGTTGTGCCTTTGGTTGATCCTTTCAACCTGTTTTAATAAAATTATCGTCCTTATTATTAAAAAAAAAATTAAAAAAAATCTCTCATTTGCATCTTCTTGTTAGCTGTTGGAGTCCACAAGTATATTGACTCATAGCCTACTTCAACTTCAATTGTAATGTGGTTTCATTTTGTCTAGTTGTTATATTTGCAGCTGATTTCTGGAACCAATTTCTTGTGCAGCAAATCTAAGGATTTGATCGGGTAGCATAGCATAAAAGTATTATTATTGTTATTCGGAGTGCGAAATTCCTTGAATTTGATTCATAATATTCCATCTTTGTAATTCCTCCTCTTTTTCTACTCAAATTTAAATTTGTTTATTTTTTTTGTTGATTACTAATTTATTTTTAATTGATTATATTTTGGTTGATAGTTTTATAAATTAGTTATAAACATAACATTTACCTGCTTTAATATGAGTTGTTGAAGTCCGAAGAAGATTAATATTTTTTAATTTTATTTATAATATTATAAATATTTTATGTTAATCTTTTATGTTTTCTATTTTATAAATTTGTTATAAACTTGTAAACTAAATAAACATTTTTCTACTTTCTACTGTAATTATTTAGATAATATAATAGAATTTTTATTTTTTTATAAACTTGTAATAACTTTGTATAAACTAAATGTAAACATTTTCCTATTTTAGAATAATGTTTTTCAAAAAAAAATGTAATAAACTTGGAAGCATAATAAAGCATTTGAACGTTTAAATAAAGGTATGTAGACGGTCGGTTCAATTAATTTGATAACAATTTTTACTAAAATTAGTCAAACTAAAATTTTCATTTTTCTGAAACCAAAATTTTGAAAAACCGATTTAGCCAAACCAATTTAACTAAACTTTACAAATATACAAATCGAACTGAACTTATAAAATTTTAGTTCAGTTTGATTTAACTAAATTACATATATTTAACATTTGATTCAATGTAAAATGGTCTGATTTAATAATAATTTCGATTTTTTCAATTTTTCGTATAAAAAATCGAACTGATATCGACAATTAAAATTTTTTTAAAATAAAAACTGAACCGAACTTATTTGCATTCAAGAACCGGTTAATTTTTCGGTTTGATCTGATTTTTGCTCACATCTAATTTGAAGCATAATTAACTTGGACATTTTGATAAATTTGTTGTAAACCCATTGTCAAACACTTATAAACAAATGTTTGTTTTACTAAAATAAAAATAAAATAAATATTTTTCTGAAAACTGTTTTTTGTACTTAAACTAGTAATAAATCATTTATAAATATTTTACTGAGTATAGTTATTTTATTGATGATATCTATGTTATAAATATTTTTTCTTTTCTTTTGTTTTATCAATAATTTCATAAATCAAAAGTAAATCTAAAAAAATTAAAATAAATATTTTTTACAGACTGTTTTTTGTATTTAATTTTTAAAAATTGTGATAAACTGAAAGTAAACTTTAAATTAAATTGAAATAATCGCTATTCGTGTATTCTATGATATTTTGTTATCTTAAAAATTGTTTTAACGCATTAATAGATAGTAAGAAGTTATTAGATAGTTAGTTTTATGCTTCTTTTTTTATTTTTTATTGATGGTTTCATTAACCAATAATAAATCTATTATAAATTAAAAATAAATATTTTTCTTTGGACATAATAAACTTTATGTTTTTGTACGTAATAAAATATGTCATAAACTTAATAAACTTAAAATAAATATAAGACAATAAAAACAAATTTTTTTACAGAAATTCCGAAATGCGTAAGTGAAAAAGAAAAAGAAAAACGTATCAACAATAAGAATAAGAATAAAATTCTATAACACAAATGGATTAGAAGCCCACTTTTCTTAGAATTGTCATATTTTTACTGTTTCACCATGTTTTTGAGAAACAAACAGTGTTATTGACGACTGGAGCTACAAAGAAAGAATCACAGAATAACACAAGAACCTAAAAAATCGTTGCAAAACATAGTCGGTCGCCCAAAATGCCAAGGTTACGATAATCGAATGTCTTTGGGTTTATTGTAATTGTAATTTTCCTGACAGGATTTAGTTGCAGATCATATCGAAATAGCATATGATGTCGTTCATGATAACGTGCACACAATAACAGCTCTCTGTTGTTGGCATAGATAATTCCATTACATAGAGCCCACGACCATGCAACTATTTCTGATATGATATCTTCTAACCCAAACCCAGTTTATAGACTCTTCCAACACCTGTCATGTTCACAGCTTTTTTTTTTTTTTATCCAATTGAAGATATGATAATCAACTGTTCATAACTAGAAGTTTATTCATCCCATTGTAGATCGAAGATGAGATTACAGATGAGATCGAAGATAAGGTTCTTGAGATTGCTGATGATCGAAGATTTGCGCCAAATATAGAGATGGAGATCGAAAGTAAAAGCAAATGGAGATGAAGATGGAAAGAATGGAAGAAACGGAGATGGAGATCGAAAGTATGAAAAATTGAGAGCACAAGGAGATGAAGATGGAAAGAATGACAGAAATGCAGAACAAAACAAAGAAAATACATGGTTAGGGGTGGAGTATTGTCTAATTTTATGTTTGGATTGATGGGAATAGAATGTACTAGAAGGGTTTGAAAAGGTTTGGTAAACCCCCAAACCATTTCAAACCATTAAAATGCAAACATCCTAAATTAGAGTGTTTGTTTGAAAAATTTGGGCACCAAAATTATATATTTGCCTTTAATTTAAGACCATTCTATCTTTTTTCCCGAACTCATAATATAAAAATTATAAATGTTCACATTTTTTGTAAATAAAAATAAAATATAGTTTTGAATAATAATAATAAATTTCTATTTTAATATTAAATATTTGATAAATGAAAAAATAAAAGAAAATTATATTTGTATTTGTAAAAGTATTTTTGTCAATTTTTAAGTTAACATTTCATTCCATTTCAGTGCAAACAAACAAAATTACTTTCAAATTATTTTATTTTATTCCTATCATCTCAAACATAAATATAATTTAACACTCTCTTTTCAAACCAAACCAATCAATTTCATTTCATTAATAATCATTCTAATTCATTACAAACACCTCATCCAAACAAGGTGTAAGGGTATTTAGAATTTGGAAGCACCAATTTATTTTTTTGGGAAGACAAATTGGGTAATTTTTTTTTTTTAATTTTTTTGTTCTTCATAAATGGGTAATTCTATACAACTCCCTTTGAAAAACCCACCCCAAACTTGAGCCACTTGTATATAATATATAATTTTTATAATTTTTTTGCTATATTTGTCCATATTATCGCAGCATATACTAAAGCAAAGGAAGTTGTAGCTAACGAAAGAAGCATAAAGATGAAACCACATTTGTTTGAAGTAAAACGGTTTCGTTTTACTCATTAAAACACATGCACTACAGGTCATGCTCCTCAATTGATCCGGCATCGTTTTGTAAAAATATCGTATATCTTCTTCCCTGGTTCAACGACTTGGAAATGTACATCTTCTTCCCTAGTTAAACTTGGAAATGGCGGGAAGCAAATAGATTTTTTCACTTAATTTATAGTTAGTTGTGGAAGTTTGTTAGCTTCGAGATTTGTAAATGCCATGTCATCAAACAGAATTAGTTGAAGAACTTATGCATATAAGCCTTGTTTTTTTAATGAATGAAATCAATAGTTCTTTTCTCAATCAATACTGTTTAGCTTCAGTAAAATCTTAATACATATTATATATCAAATATAAATATTATTTCATGTATGAGTAGATTTTTTTTAAAAAAAAACAAATATAAATATTATTTCATGTATTAGTATATTTTTTTTAAAAAAAAAAAAAACAATATATCTAACTCAATCTATCCCATTATCCAACTTGGCCCTAGTTAAATTGGACTAAGTCTAATGACACTAAATACCCATCTTTTCACATTTTCATTGTTTTATCCAAACATTTCAAAATAAACAGTTCAATCAGAAGTTTTACAAAATTTTTTCAATTTTACCCATAATGAACTGGTTGATATGCAATCACCTGTACAATTACAAAGGCTGACTGTACACACTATCAGACATTGGATTATCCATAAGTTCCTACATATTTGACTTGGGATCCCAAAAAAAGGAGATTGAGCAAATACATGAGATTGATTGATCTACCTGTAAGTAAAAATGCTCGTCCCAAATCTACAAAATTGAATTCAGTCTTCTAATCTTGGCCAAAGAATTTCATTACCCCTGCAGCATTTAAAAACCCCTTGTATCCCTAAGGAGCCAAGCTAAGATGCACGTCCTTCACCTCTTGGCATTTTCTTTGATCCCGCTGCCACATTCATACCAAATGAGATTTGAAACCAGTCTCAGTTCTCATTTTTCAAATACAATGACCATCACAATTCACACAAAAAAAGATGTGTTTGACACAGTAATAAAGTTAACCGCCCGTTAACAGTATCAATCAAGTCAATCTCAAACAAGAAAGCACTTAAATTTAACCTCAATGCATCACAAATTGCATACACAAGCACCAGCAAGCTCACACATGGTAAAAAGATTTTCCTTTCTTTCCAAATTATTTAGATCTAACATATTCTTTTTCTAGGTCATCTGTCTCACCTAGCTGAGCAACTTTCATATGATACTGGGCCAGTCAACCGAAGAACAAAATTTTCATTATGATACTGGGACGGTCAACCAACAAAAAGCAAATTTATTCATTGGGAAAGGAAAAGAGAGCTGAGACATTGAAAGCTTGTGTCTTGAAAACACGTATAGTTCACAACATAGTCGCAAGGCACACTAAAGCGCCAAAGGATCCTAGAGCCTAGGCGTAAGGCACAAAGGGCAACAATAAAAAATTAAAAAATATATATAAATTTTATTATTAGACTAATAGTAATGTGATATAATATTATAACTATTAATACTCAAAATACATAAGTCATAACAACAAAAAAACACAAAAAAATAAATAAAACTTAATAAAAGTTTCAAACCCTAAACACACAAAGACTCTCAACTCTTTTTTCTATTTTTTTTTCCTCAACTTCTATTTCTTGTTTTTTCAGATCATATGATTGAAGGTGGCTGGAGCAGATCTTCTTTTCCAGCCCTAACTCTTTTTTTTTTTTTTTCTTTTTATTGTTTTTTTGAAATAATTAAGTGTGGTGAAGTCTACCAAAAGTTCTTTTTAATTTTTAATTAATGGTTCAGATTTATCCATGCTTAAACCAAAAAAAAAAATACAAATATTTAAAAAATGTCACAAAGGCGCACCTCGCCTAAGGCCCAAGGCACACCAAGGAGCGCGCCTTTGTGACAGAGCCCACTTTTGATTTTTTAAGGCACAAAAGCTGGCACTTAGTGCGCCTTGCGCCTCGGGCGCGCCTTTAACAACTATGTTTCGCAAAGAGAGAGAAAGAGAGCTTACGATCTTCAACATCCTTCAGCTGATAATAGTGGGGGGCTATTTCTACCAGCCACTCTGGCTTTAGTTCAGTTACCTGCAAAGTCATCTTCCTGAATTAGCTATGACTACAAAGATATGCCAAAATAAGCCACTGAAGGAAGGAAAAACAGTTAATTATACTTATGCCAACACTTGCCTGTCTCATGTACTCCTTGGTTGTAAGAACTAACTCATGGTATATGACCCATCTTGGGAGCACCTGAAAGTCAATAAATAGATCATGTTAAAAATGATCCTGATTATGTAATTCTTAGACAGCTGTTATGGCCCGTAAAGAAAAATCAGGGTTTGGATTTGTGGCAAGTTAATGTTTGCTGATTTTCCTTCCTTGATGACTTATTCTTGCTACCCAAAAGATTACTGTTTGGGATCATTAAATAAAATCTCAGTTTCAAATATACCTCTGGATTCTGATAGAACGCAACTTTGTTTCCACTTACAAACTTAAATACAACAAGCAGAACACTAAATACCAACTACGATATAGGAGGAAACTACAAGCTGAATACTAAACACCCAATAAGATAAACCAGGAGATAACTATCCACTAAGAAAAGATAGGAACTACTTCCATGCTTATCACATGGAGGTTACATGGAGAAGAGGAAACTGATCCTTAAAAAAATAAAAAAAAACTAACTGTAAATTGAAATTGAAAGCAAGCAAGCTACTGTCATTTCTTTCACTATCTGCAGCCCGCTGGTCATCATTCGAGCACATAACCGAGAATTTCTAACACTCAACTTAGCATGCGGTTTTTTTGTTGTCTTAAGTATGCCACAACATGCTTATTCAAACATTTACATATTTCTTTTGAAGTGCACTCAAGTGAACAAGTACTTGAGTTTTTGCGTATACCTAATGCATTTACTACAATATTACTCCAATTAAAGGTATTGAGGAGAATAATTTACACACTCCTAACCTTCAGCATTTTAGTATTGGCTGACTGCTTGGTTGTTGTCCTTCCATTACACCAAATAACGACCCCTTAGAAGTCAAGTGAACAAGTACTTGAGTTATTGCGTATACCTAATGCATTTACTACATTATTACTCAAATTAAAGGTATTGAGGAGAATGATTTACACACTCCTAACCTTCAGCATTTTAGTATTGGCTGACTGCTTGGTTGTTGTCCTCCCATTGCACCAAATGACGACCCCTTAGAAGTAATGACTAAAATAAAGAGGCAAAGTGCCATGAACCAGAAATTAAAGACTTGATTTGGAACCGCCAGTTTAATCCAAGTCCTTTCTTTGCATGCAGTTTACACCATCCAAAGCAGTGCAGCATCACACATTGGCTTTGGTTAGCCGATCATTTTGTCACATTCACTATGCATGTAATTACTGGTAATTAACACTTGGCATTTGCTATAAAAATTATATTATATTTCAATGAAATTTTTTTTAATATTTTAAAAAAATTAATTTTATGCATCAAAATATAGAAGTCTTGTTGACAATACTATGAGAAGTAATAAACACTAGTTCCAGATGTAATTAAAGAAAATTACAACCAAATAGAGATTCTTTTAACATTATCATTTTTTCATTCAAAAAAATTATATATATATATATAGGAAATCCTAATAAGATGGTTGAATGTTATGTTATACTTTTTATGAAATTAAGATGGTTGAATGTTATATTATATCCAAGGACTTTTCTTTTTAAAGAAAAATCATATTTTTATTCATCAATGCAATAATTAGAAATTTATTACTTCTAATCTTATAATAAACTAAATTATCTTAAATCATTCCCAATCAATCTTTCTGTTTCCAGGAAACTTCACAAATGTATTATATGATAAAATTAGACCATAAATGGAAAAAATATTATATTTGTGCATAAATGTTCCAAAGTCATACATATCACATATCTTGCAATTCTTGCTCTTAAAGATGTTAAATGTTAATGTGTAGTAAAAAATAACTGTTTTAGAAATATATACAGTAACCCAATGACATACTTGTGTATACTAAGCGCATTATACAAAAAATATTATGTACATGGTACTTATTCCATATAAGCACATGAAATATTAAGCCATGACTATCAGTATTAATCCAAATGCAATTGGAATTCCCATTAATAGAATTAAATATATAAAAACTATTTTCTTTCACTCTAAAGCCCATGACATTAACTGACATTTTTTTTTTTTTTGGAACTCTATCCCATATCAATTGCTAAATATCTGAAGTTGTCGTAACACTGACTCCCCAGCTCCAATTGAACACTCATTTACCACTTAATAAATCAATGACCTGACATGGTGACTTTCATTCACAGTTCATTTCCCTAGAAGCAGGGGTTTATGGTAGATGTGAGTTGGTGTGTGTGGGTGTTCTCTCACCTGAAACCAACAGTATCAATTCTAAATTTTTTCAACCGGAGGCCAGGGACAGTTAGAGAAACCATCATGGTCAGATTACCAAATTTCTTAATTTAATGGTTAGTTTTGTTGGGTTTTCTGAAGAAAACAGGAACAAGTTGGAAAAATAAAAATTGCTATTTTATTTTTATGATTAAGAGAAGGTAGCTAAAAAGGTAAGATTGACTACAAAATAATTCATATTATTTAGACATTTGCTCATAGCAAACACGTGTATGCTTGTATGCTTACATATATTTCACATAAAAATCTGTATTTGCATAAAATACAAATTAACAAACCTAACTCTCTTAGGTCACATACCTCATGCATGTCACCAGTTCAAATCTGATTCACAAGATCATCAATGGCTTTTTTAAAAAAAAAAAAAAAAAATTCTACAGAGAGAGAGCAAATAAAAGAAAGAAAGAAACAAAAGTTATATGTATAAAAATATTAAAAAAAAAAAGCAGAAAAATGGAGAAACTTGTGTATATCTTATAAAGATGCTCTAAATTGAAGGAGATAAACAGGTGCGTGTGGGGAAGGCAGATATGCCAAGGGAAAGAGAGTGTGGCTTGCGGGTAGAGGTTGGTAAGGTTTGTATTAAGAATATTTGTATTTGTATAATAACTAAAACGCATCATTTCGTAATATCAGTCAGCTCAGTTTCAACAGTAGTCTCCAAATCCATCACGGACAGCAAGCCAAAATTCCAAATATTTTAAAAATGTTCAAGTGCAGCCTGTCATTACAAATCTACAAGCAAACTCAGGTGCACACTGAACAGCACTAATAGATAACACCATAAATACAACCCCTCCTCCCCACCCAAAACCAAAAGGAAAAAAAGGTTACTCTCCTAAGTGATCGTTTGGCATCAGCAAAGAAAAGTAACATAAGTTTCCATTTGCATAAATGACCATTTGAAAGTTGACATTTGTATTTTTATTTTTTTTTATCAGTTTCAAGCACACATCCGTTTATTTTTTGTTCACTGTTAAGAACATTACAGAATCAGACACAGCATTAGAACTTCTCTTGAAGGTTTTGAAGCAACTCAGTTAAATAAACCACCCAAGCTCATCAAAAAATAAATAAATAAACAACGGTCAACGCTAAACAGCTTACCTGTGCCAACCCTGAGCTGGGGTGTATGTGAACTGTCTGAGGATGCTTCACTGTTCTGTAAGATCCATTCTTCTGGAGCCTTGCAGAATGTGGGAAAAAACCTAGGAAGTAGAATCAAATCAAGTTCAGTACTAAACATCGAAAGAAAGTAATTTTACTTCTAGGTCAGTAGGAATAAATGGCACTTATATGTTTTACCAGATGTAATGGACTTCTTTATGCAATCCAAATCATTGGGATTGGAAGTTAGCTCAATTTCAACCCTTTCCAAAAGGCCCTCCAATTGGTCTCGTATATCTCTAGCTCGTTTCATACTCCTTACCTTGAAGGATTAAGATTATTACAAAAGATTGAGATGATCATATATTGATAAAAAGCCCAACGAAGGAATGAATCAAAGCCCAGGATGAATTGTAATGGCATTACTCCAGCTTAAAAATAAATAAATAAATAACACTTGCATATAGATTAATAACAATAACCTCTTACTATAAGTAATTAAGATTCAAAAAATGTCATAATAAAACACACCTGCAACTCCAATATTAGACCATAATTCTGTAAAAGGTATGACAAATGCACTTAGGACATCTACATACCCTTAGCACCAACAGCCAGGTTATATTTTAAAACACAATCTAAGAGTATCTATGCAGCTAATAAGAATTACTTATAACAGTGTCACAATATCTTAAATGGACTCTCAAAAAACCTAGATAAGTTCAGCAGTCAGCAGAAATTTAAGACAGCCTCCATCCAACCTCAAGAAGATAAAATAAAAGCTCACATTTGAAGATTGACAAGAATATCAGTTCAAAAAATCTTTCTCTGTCACGTCCAATTGCTTTTCAAATAAATTCATGTCTCTAATGCACAAAGAACCTTCTCCCCTATTGCTCACATACAAACATCATGAATGAGAGAGAGAGAGAGAGAGAGAGAGAGAACAAATCTCATAACAGTAGTAGGAGTTTTTATCGCCACTGGAGGTATAGTTAACAAACCACAAAGGCAGTCAGATCTGATTGGATGAGAACCAATTTCAAAGGCTTTGTTTCTTAGTTTTTGACAAAATAAGTTGTTAAAATGCTTAATACCTTTTAAAGCCTTGTACAATGCATATGAGTCAAAGAACTTGCTGTGGTTTATTCAAATGACTTCCAAATGCTAATATATGAGCATAACGAGAGCAATTAATTCAACAATGCCACATTATAGGAATTATGCAATGAAAGTAAAAAAGGGACTCTTTCCTGCACTCCATGTAATTTTGATCTCAATAACGCACAGTTTTTCCACTATCAGTATCCTCTATAAAAGAAACTATTTAAGGTATTTGTTGTTTATTAGGGCACCTTTTATTCTCTAGGATTTTACCTTTATTTTACATGTTGTAGTGATTTCATTCAGCAAGCCCTACTAGGCTTTGGTAGAGTGCACAATCAAAGAATTAATTAATAGTGAATGCCTTCTCTTACTTTCAATTTATTCCCTTATTTTCTCTAGTTTCTTTCCTTTGCCCTCCCTTCTTGTCCCTTAATTTTGTTATCTCTCTCTCTCTCTCTCTCTGGCTGTCTTCAAACTAATATTTCTTTTCTCCCTAATCAGCATTGTTCTATTTCTACAATAATTATGCTCTTTGTCTTTTTACATCTCCCTTCTTTCATACCCTAATTTTCTTTTCACACAAAAGAAAAGAAAAGAAAAAAAAAACTAGTGGAGCCCTACATGCATAATCCCATCATGAGGTGGGGTTTACCTCACATAAACCAAAATTTGGAAGTTAGGTACACAAAAACCTTGGATCCATACCTATGGATACAAGACATCAGTGATTAAGACAGGAATGACAATCATGATGCATTGCAAAAATATTGGGCATACCTGAATATAATTCTCATAACACCATTGTGTCGAGTAATTAGTTTCCTTCCAAGAATTATATACCTAAAATGAACAAAAAAAATAGGAAATAAACCACATTGTTACCTCATCTACACTTTTTTTTTGTTGTACCACATGTACTAACCTTGAGAAGAGCAATATGGTCCCCCACATTTCCTGTGTGGAAATTCAACCTAGCATTGTCAGCATGAACTTGTTTGTCCTTTGGACGGTAGAATATTGAATTTCCAACAGAGAGCATAGCTGCAATAGAGATTATCTCATCCGAACACTTATACTTGTCAGAAGCAACTATCATTTTAGATAGCATAGGATCAAGTGGGAATTCAGCCATCCTTCGACCAACTTTAGTCAGCTCACCAAGTTTGTTTAGTGCGCTCAGTGCAAACAGAAGTTCCAAGGCTTTTAGTAATGCCTCTGAAGGTGGAGGATCCATAAAATCAAAATTTAGCAAGTCATGAATGCCAAGACTCTTTAATGACAGCACAACGTTAGCCAGATTTGTTCTTTGTATTTCCGGTACAGTATTATCATCCAAGTCATGATTGTAATTATAGGCAGTGTACAACCGGAAACACTTTCCTGGACCTGTTCGTCCGGACCGGCCAGCACGTTGCATAGCTGAAGCTTTTGAAATGGGTGTTACCAGCAAAGATTCCATCCCTGTCCTTGGATTATATGATATCATCTTGCAGAAACCTGGATCAATGACATACTTGATCCCATCAATTGTTAAAGATGTTTCAGCAATATTTGTCGCAAGAACAACCTTTCGGGCCCCTTCTGGAGTAGGTTCAAATATTTTAGCTTGAAGCTCTGTTGGTAAATTTGCATATATAGGGCAGATAATAAGCTCTGCAATTTTTGTCCCCAAGCCTCTGGTCCTATGTTTCAAAATTTCCTCAGCTGTTTCTATTTCCTCCTGACCTGTAAGGAAAACTAAAATATCTCCCGGTGGCTGTGTTACATGGATTTGAAGCACAGTTACAATTGCAGCATCTAGGTAATCAGCTTCTGGTGCTCTTGTGTAGTGTATCTCAACGGGAAACCTCCTTCCAGGAATTTTGAAAATTGGAGCTGAATCAAAGTAATCACTAAATTTTGCAGCATCAAGTGTTGCACTTGAAATAAGCAACTTCAAATCTGGACGGAACCGGGCTATATCCTGTGATGCACTTGCATCAACTAAGAATAAGTTGAAATGGTAAAAAAAATAAATAAATAAAAACTATACTTGTTTTTGACACCCCAAGGTCAGAATCTGTTTCCCATGCATATAACTATTCAAGAATTTACGTTTAAAAAAAAAAAAAAAAAACTGTTCATGCGTGTGTGTGAATATGATAATAAAGTTATAGGTATCTGCACTTGCCTTTACTAGTCCAAATAGTATGTCAGTCGACAAAGTTCTTTCATGTGCCTCATCCACCATCACAACACTAACAAATTACTTAACAATGTAAGTAAACCAGTGAAACTAAGAGAATAAAACCATCAACAAGACAGTCAAGCATGGTCACCTGTAGCTTGCCAAATCTGGCTCACCAAGGAATTCTCTCAAGAGCATTCCATCTGTCATATATTTCAGAAGAGTCTTTTCTGATGTGCAATCTTCAAAACGGATGGAGTAGCCAACCTGAAAATAACATGGCAAGAATTATTATTGGCCATTCAGCAGCAAAAACTAATAGCATAAAACTCCAAAATGCAAAAAATCTCATGGCAATGAAGTCAGATTATATAGGGAAAAAACACCAAGCACCAGATGATGTAGGACAGATTGATAGCCATCTCTCTAATACTTTATGGTTAGAAAGTTCAAGGAATTGATCTGTCATAAGGTAGAAAAGCTTTGCGTATTTAGGATCGATGCAGAAATAAATACTGGTTTGGAGTTGAAATTAACTTTAGAAAAATGAATGAGGTAAACTGAAAGGGTGTGGTGAACAGAAAAGAAAAGGAATAAAAGCATAATAATCAAGTGGAGACAGAAAAAAAAAGAAAGAGGGAAGGAAGTGAAGACGTAGGCACCAAGGAGAGACTTGATATAAGCACTGTTGTGAGTGGAAAAGGAAAGGAAACAAGAATGGAATCTTAATTGTATTTTGATTTGAGATCTCTAACTTTTCTGCAAACAGATGGACATAAAAAGACAGCAAACCACCCATGCACATGAAGAAAATCCATCTGCAAACTGGCTGGAGAAAATGCAGGTCAACTAAGCTAATAAAGTTGCTGTCAGGAGGGAAGACTAATCCTACGTTCAAGAGAATTATCAGTGCTTAGTTTGTGAGGGACAAATAGATTCAAAGCTTCCTCCGTGTGATAATGAAAGAGAATCTTGGCTACTTAAAGTTTATTCTGTGGAAATTTGAAAGGACTATGGCTCATTTTGCCCCACGATCTTGTACACGATGTTCAATTTTTCCTAGATTAACTTTTTTTGGTCTAATTAGACCAGACATTACAATTTGGGATCAATAAAACCCAATAAAATTCATTTCATTCCGCATGATGTACATGAGGTCAAGCACCATTATAAACAAAATAAAATCACTATAATTTTTACTCCAAAGCCTGAGCAACTTCAGCGCCACCATCACCGCCATTTCACTGCACAAGCTTTGGCTCCTTTAACACACTTATCCTTAATCCTCATCCATTCAAGCCTTTTTTTCCTCCTTTTCCTACGAGTGGAATTGGAAGAAGTTATGGCACTTATACATCCCTCCTAAGGTGAAGAATGTGATTTGGAGGGCTTGCAAGCATTGCTTGCCCACTTTCTTGTCGCTCCAAGGCAGAGCTGTCGATGTTCCATCTATGTGTAGTGTTGTCAAAGAGCAGGGGGAGAGTATTTATCATGCTTTGGTAAGTTGTCCCTTGATTAAGGATGTTCAATATGTCCCTGTGGTGGATTGTTTAGATGGGCAGTTTTTAGATTTTGTCAGCTGGTGGAATCATGTTCTTAACAATCTTTCCCCAGAGGTGAGTTGTATGGCTGCTATGTCGGTGTGGCAAATTTGGTTTTGTAGAAACGATTTGGTATGGAATCAGAAACAGCATACCAGTGTTCAGATTGCTGCAGCTGCGAGTTCTTGTTTAGTTCAATGGCGGAATGCTAGCTAGTAGTAACATTAAGACGTGGGAAAAGCCTCAGACTGGTGCTTTCAAATGTAACGTGGATGCTGCTCTATTCCATCATCTGAATCGTGTTTGTGGAGGGTGTATTCTGCGTGATAGCAGGGGTAGTTTTGCAGCAGCTATGCAATGCAACTTCTTTGGGAACAGTTCTCCTTCGGTGGCTAAGGCATTGAGCTGTAGGGAGGCATTGAGTTGGTTAAAGGATAAAGGCTTTCCGCAGATGGAGCTGGAGTCTGATTACCTTCAGCTTGTCCAGGCTTTAAACCACAATATTGATGATGGTTCAGTGTTTGATCTTATTGTTCGAGATTTTAAAGCATTTATTCAAGAACTTGCTAGTTGCAAAATTAGATTTGTCGCGCAATCAATGAACCAGGTAGCTCATGTCCTTGCTAGGACAACTGGTTCTGTGCCTAATTGCTGTTTTTCTTTTAAGGATTGTCCTTCCTTTCTTGTTCCTATTTTATCTTCAGATATGAGTTAATGAAGTTACCCTTTGTTTTCAAAAAAAAAAAAAAGAGTTATGAGAAGCTCCAATATATATATATATATATATATATATATATATATATATATATATAGAGAGAGAGAGAGAGAGAGAGAGCAATGGACCTTAATAATATTTTAAAGCAAGAATTTTGATTTGCAGTAACTTTGAATATTCAGGTCTCCAAATATATTTCTCCTATAAAATTTTACTACAACGAACTAAGAAGTCTAAATCATACATCGCATATTGGAGCATAAAATGAAACATGCATAACCTTATAACCAACAAAAACACACGTCACAAAAGCAGGCAGCATACCTCATGCCCAAGTTTGACACCCATTTCTTGAGAAACTCTAGCAGCAACACTCATGGCAGCAACCCGACGAGGCTGTGTACAACCAACCTGAGAGACAAACCAAATTTATATATCTCCATCATGGTCTTCAAATTTTTTTTGAGAATTATCAAACATGAATCCATGTGTTCTATAAAAGTCCTTAATCAAATCTAAAATACAATTTTCCTTTTAATTTCTATTCTCGTTTGAACCATTATTGAATCTTTAGGATTCTACATACAACTAATGTACCTGTGCTTTTAGATTTATCTAAATTTCCATCTTAGTTGTCATGAAAGCATTATGTTAAAGCATTCCTACATATCGTAAATGTCCAAAACATGGAACCCTTTTGGCGTAAGCCACTGGTGTAGTAACCTATGCCCCATGTTTGTGCCCACATGAATATAACTCTTACCCTAGCTAATCAAGAAACACAAAGTTTTTCCTTTTTTTTTTTTTTTATAAATACTTTCTTCTATAAAAGCAAAGTGAATTCGCTGAAGAATAGTCAAGAAGAGAATGCACTTTGGATTACCTCAAAGCACAAGAAACTACTATCTCAATTTCCAATCAACTATGTAAATTTTGTTCATCCATATTTGTTTAATCAATCCATTAATCACTCAAACGCCCTCATTAAAGTCAGAGGCCAGAAGACTCGATCTCAAATTTGAAAGATGTAGTTCAGTTTGTTGTCACTTTGTTTATGTTATGTGTAGTTTGTAATTAATGGGTAGTTATTTTATGGTTGGGAGTTACCAAGTTTAGATAACTTCCATTTTTGTATTTAAATAGTAGGACACTAGGAGGAGAATAATTTTATTCAGAAAAGAAAACTTGTTTTCTTAAGAGGTATTAAGGTTCCATCTTGATGAGCCCTTGAAGCCATAAGATCCTTGGGTTCTCCCCATAATGAGCCCATTCATTTTATTTGTTATTCAATAAAGATTCCCCATGTAATTAGATCCAAATTTTGGACCGTACGAGTTAGAGCTGAGTATGGTTCAGTTCAAGCTAAGATTATGAAAAACTTCAAGATCAGATCAAAAGCCAATTCTTTAAAAAATCAAAGAACCAAAATGAACTAAAAAAAATTAAAAACCCAACCAACTTGAACTGAAAAATTGGTCCAGTACTGTCCTGCTTTTCATTTCCAATTGGTCTACTCCAATACAATTCTCAGTTCCAAATCGAAAAAATAAAACCCAAATTTAAAAAGTTTAAACTATTACACCAATTTATTCCAATTCGAACTCAATTAGGGAAAAAAATCATGGTCTGCCTAACATATTTGCCAAGCTCCCGTGAGTGTAAAGAGGAAGGAGGCAAGACTCCTTAATTTTTTGATATTGGCATTTTTAATCGATTCTGGAAAATTGTTTCTTCTTGTTCATATATATGAAGCATCATTGCTGACTTTGTAAAATTATTTTATAAAATTATTTATTTACCCATATCTACTCCAAAACTAAAAATTATGAATAAATAAAGTTGATTGATAAATAACTTTCTATATATATATATATATATATATATATATATATATATATATATATAT
>CATIWR010609477.1:0-27717 GCA_949677035.1 Omphalea diandra | reverse complement strand
TATATATATATATATATATATATATATATATGTATGTATGTATGTATATGTATATGTATGAAATAATCCATACTGCTTAATAAGTGTATTACTTGCATTATCAATTCATACATAATATAATCTGTTGTTTATTGTTTTATTCTTTGATGGAGATAAAATTTTAATTAATTTTTTATAGTTAGATATTTAATTTTAATTCATTTTCACTAAATTTATTTGATTAATAATAAAATTGTATAGAGTTGTTCCCTATTTTAAATTGAATAAATTGATCCAATTCAATTCAATTTGATTGAAATTAAAAATTTGATTCGATTTTCTTTTAAAAATGTTGATTAATTTGGTTTTATTTGATTTAAAAATGAAAACCGAATAAATTGAATTAATTAAACTTTATTAAAAATAAGTTTTAAAATAAATGATATAAATATCATTTTATATTTAAAAATAAATTAATTATATTCTATATATACATATATAATTAATATATAATAAATTTTATATCTATAAATAATTTAAAATAAGATCATTTATGTTAAAATTTTTAAAATACATATTTTTAAATTCACTTTAAATTGAATTGAAATCAATTGGACATCACTCGAGTTTATTTAATTTATTTCATAGAAAAGTTTATCCAATTCGATTTCTATAAATTTAAAATTTAATTAATTTAGCTCTAGTGAAGATCAAATCAAAATTGATCGAACTGACCAATGAACACTTCTAAAATTATAACATTAAATAAGAAATTAGATGATAAAGAAATAATTATGCAAACAATAATAATAATAAGTTATTCTAATATCTATCTGATATATTTTCTATTCTCATAAATACTAACTTGATCTTTGAGCTATTTAAAAATATCTAAATAAGATCAAAATTAACTTTTAAGTTAATTAGTAACTAAACTTTTATTTTGAATTATTTAAGAACGAATTCAATTAGTGTTACACAACACAACATTCAATGTGTGAATTGAATAAAAAAGAAAAATAATAATAACTATTTTATTAAAATAAATAGTAATAAAATTTAAAAAATGGAGAAAAATATTCTATTTGGGTGTTAAGAAAATTTCACAACTCGTACATAATTCACAATCCTTGCCCTTACTATTATTATTTTTTTACATAATTCACAATCCTTACCCAAAAATTTTTTTCTTAAAACAGAATTCATTAATTGACAAACTTTAAAAAAAATCCAAAATAGAATTCCATAACTCAAAAACATCCTCGTTCCTTTCTAAAACCAACATTAATCGCTCATAAATTTTCTCTGTTCAATACATACAATTAGAACAAGAAGAAAAATATTTCAACAAAAGTTATAGTTAAAGTTTTGGTTCTAAATTTAATTTGAATTTTCTATATTTATTATATATACAACTTTATATTTAATTTAAATTTTCTATATTTAATTGAATGGAGAGTAGGATCCAATTCTCATAGTACCTCTTTGCAAACTTAAGATTCAAATTGATGAGAATCCTTATTATCTTCAACAAAAATATACAACTTTTAAAGACCAATCACTTCTTTTATATCAAAGTTTATCTTTCAACATTTTTCTCTTCAACTCCTCACCACTACTCTAATTGACAATGGCCAAACTCTAACATTTTGCCAATTAGCACTCTAATCTCTAATCTAGCCATTTTAATCTCTAATCTAGCCATTCTTTGCACAAATTCAATTAAAAATGATATCGTTTTCATCCTCATCCTCTAACTCAATTCATTTTCTCATTTATTTTTTTTTATATTGATTCCACCATTATTTGTATAAATAAAGAAGATCTAATGGAATAATGATCGTGGTGAGATTTAGCCTGAAGGGTTGGTGGTGATGATAGTGGTTGAGAATATTGGTAGTTTTGGTTTTGGTTTGCAAATATTGTTTCTAAATTATTTTTTTTCTTTTTGTATTTTCTCTATACAGAGTTGAGGAGATGATTTTAATGAAATTAATCAATTAGACTAGTTTTTAAAAAATATTTATGATATTTTATAAATAAAAACTTAATTTCTTTTAGTGCATGAGGTTCATTGAGTTTTTAAATATAATTCGTATTCGAACAACCTAAAGACTCCTAAATTAAATTAGTAGTTAATTTTGTCTAAATTGAATATTTTTAAATAGTTCAAGTAGCAAATTAGTCTTTAAACCTTTTATACTTAGTAACTTTTAAATCATTAAATTAAATCAACATACCATTCACCAAAAGGGAAATCAATATTTATAAAAAAAAGTTTAAATAAAAAAAAAGTGACTCGCACTAATGGACTCGGATTAAAAGGGAGAGAAAAATAGCAAGTGGACCCGAATTACTGATTTGTCAGTTCGGGTCAAACCGACAAAACCCGAGGATAAAAATGGATACGTGATGCAAATCACGAGCGCGTAGATTTTAGCAATGATCAATCAGTCCACTTCCTTTTCTTATGCACACGTTGCTTCTTCAAGAATGGGGTTCTATTGATTTCTCAAGAAGAAAAATAGAACATAAGGAGGAGATGTCGAAACTATTTGGGAAAATTTCGGGGTTTTTCCGCAACAGGACTCTGGTGGGTGTGGACAAGGCAGGAAACCGCTACTTTACCAGAACAGAGGAGATCGATGGTATCAGTAAGTGGGTCTCTCTCTCTCTTTCTGTTTTAATTGCTAATTGCTTTATTTATATGTAAGCTAATGAGTTGCGCTGACATTTCAATATCGTTATTGCTTTAATAGTTAAGATTAGTTCTTTTAATTTTGGGGTTTTCTGATTTTTTAAGTGAAAGAGAAAAGATGGGTAGTATTCAAAGGAGAGGAGGATCCAACCTCGATTCCAGGTAAGCAGTAGGATGTTCCATTCAGGGCAGTTTATATCTTATTATTTATAATTCCTTCTTCAATCCAAGCATCAATTGCACGTAACTTGTTGAATTTTTTTGTCTGCTTAAACTGAATGTTCGGCCTTGTAATTTGATTGTTGTAGTTGAATGGATATGCTGGTTGAACGGGCAGCGTAAAAAGGCTCCGACTTCTGAGGTATCTTAGATCATTATTTTTAATTTTTTTCTTTCGAGAAACATTTGATTCCATTTGAACTGAAATTTGTGTTCTTAAGGCTTTCATGTTAGGAATTGAAATTTTGAATTTCGAGATATGTCTATTAGTATGACTTAGGGTAGTGTGCTTTTTCAACACTTGAGATTATATGAGGCATTATAGTGTCTGAATGATGTGTTGACTAAATCGTGTTAGTTTTGGTAAGCCATCTTGGTGGAACCACTTATTCTGTTGTTTAAAAATATTCTTTTTAATCTTCTCTTCAGGAAATGATTGAACTTGAAGCAAGGCGTGAACTTATCAGGAAAAATGTTGCTCGTATGTGTTACTTGTACAATGACCTAACATTTTTGCTTCATTAGGCAAAATGTTGCTTGTATGTGTTACTTGTACAGTGACCTAACATTTTTGCTTCATTAACTCTGGTATTTCGGGTTGATGATATGATGTTTATTGATGTCATGTCTCTGTGATTTCATCTGTGATATCTAATTAACTTATGGAGCCTTTCTTAAGCAATTGATCCAAATTTTGTGACTTTGATAGAAGCATTGCTTAGAATTAAATATGCAATCAAAGTTTCAAAGAGTTGCAAGTTGAATTGTACCATGGAATGCATTGTAGGTGAAAAATTACTTCAAGAAGTACTTTTCCATATTAGAAATTGTTGAAAATTTAGCGTGTGAAAATAAATGGTTTCTCAGGTGCAAAACACCAAATTCATCTTTCAATTTACAGGGTGATGAAATTTGCATCTCAGTGATGGTAATAAACAAGACGATGCTATAACTCATCTCTCCCTGCCATTCGTTGGATCTCCAATGGTCATGATGCTCATGGAATTGTATGATGTCAGTTTGGAAACCACTTGAAAGCTTTTTCTTTGTAACAATTAACAATTAGTTCTGTTTTGCTAATCCTTTCAAATTTATTTATTTGCAAAGCTTCTAATTCTGCTTTGCCTTTATCTTGGTAATGCATTGTAGAAAGTCATTATGGGCTTGATGAATTTCATCAGAGTATTTTGGAACAGGAAATGCTGTTTTGCATTAGACATTTGCTTTGGGGCTACCACCTCATTTAAGCATATTTGGATTAGTGCATCAGCATCTCTTTTTTGAGGTTTTTTCCAAGAGTTGAATGCCATACTTTGGCAAACTAAGCTTTTATGCAGCATCAACCCATGATCCTAATAATTTTTTTTTTTTATCATATATGTTCTTCTTTGCAGTCTTATTGAAAGGCATTGATTTGAAAATTGTTAAGATAACTTTTATTGTCTGCACTGCTCATTACAACTTCTTTGGCTTTAAGAATTGTTGACTTAACAAAATTTTCTTTTTTCGCTGTTAAAGTTCTCAAGAAAGAAGAAGAGGAAAGAAGAGCCAAAGAAGGCAGTTCTCGCAAAATCATTAGCACTGGTCAGATTCTAACCAAAAGCTGCTTGTTAACTGCATTTTTAAGCTTATATAACATGTGATATTCATTTGTATAGGTAAAGTTGGAGGTCCAGACTTGAAAAGTTTTATTCGGCAATTTCCCACTGCTTCAGAAGGTATTACAATCCTTTACTGCAGTACAAGGACTCATTTCATGGTTACGAGAATTTGTTGTTCCATCAAATGGAGATACCAAAGTTTCATTCCTACCTCATGTCACATGCGCATTTGCATATTATTTTAGCTTTTCCATTCTGTAATCTCAAAGATTGCTTGCAGTAAATTAAGTTTGTATAGTGGACATGGTAAAACCATGGCATGGACTCTTGAACGTGCTAACAGGTTAAGAATAAAAACTTTAGGAAAATAGCTTATTGTGTAGCTATGAAAATAACACACATGCTCATTAATATTTTCTCAAGTGTTATTCCTTGCTGTAGATATGCCTACTGAGTGTTATGCTTATATTGTTTACATTATCGGTTTTGTTCTCATAGGTGAGAAGTTAGAGAAAGAATCAGATGCAGTAGATAAAATGAGGTGGGTTAGCTGAAATTCTGAATTATTTGCACATAAGGGTTCGTCATTTGAGGCAGTCGCAATATGGTTGCTTGTGATGCGAGATCAGGCATTTTTTTACTAGTTGAAGTCCTCTATCTCTTTAATTAGACTATCCCTAAAACCTTGAGTGAATTTCCTTCTCTGTGCTGCCATTTCTCAAACCGATGCTTCATCTTGATTTGCTTGGAGTATCTGTTTCCTACTTGATTGCTCCAAGGTTACCGCTATACGTGTCTTATCTGATGCTCTAATCAACATTCTTCTCGACTCACTTGAAGTGTTTATGTTTGGTTCTACTCCAAGACTCTGTGCTCCTTCTCTCTGTGCATATAGATGGGTCTACCTGTATGTCCATGGGGGTTGGTCTGTCAGTATGAAATGGTTTTCTTATTGTTCCAGATAGAATTGGTGATCAAGTCCTTTTGATTCCTTCTCCTTGGTTTGAGTATGACCATAGTTGACCACTTTAGCTATGCTTTTGTTTGATTATGAGCACATCTGTGCTTCAAACTTTGGGTTCTTTAAATGTATACTTGTAATAGAAGCTTTTCTTTTTCTTGCGCTATAACATTGTTTATTATATTTTTCAGAGAGAGAGAAATAGAGGCAGATAAAGCAGAAGAACCTTTGCGAATGTAAGTATGCATTACTATTATGTGGTTATCCTATGAAATTCCAGATGCCTTCAGTTCCTTCTCAAATGACTACTTCGGTTAACCATTTTTTCAGGTCTTCTGAACCGACAGGATCTGGTCCAACCTTCAGGCCAGGGACATGGCAACCACCAACATGATATTTTTCATGCCACTGACCCATACAACAGTCCGTCATTTGCCATTAAGATCCTGGTTTGCCACCATTTTTTTTTTTTTCCAGATATTACAAAGATCACGGATGAGATGTGTCAATGTTAATAAAAATATTTCTCATTTTTCTAGGTCACATTGGGATTTTGAGGAGGTTCTTAATGTCATGCAGAAACACAGATTTAGTTGAAATTTCTGACATGAATGCATAATTGTGAGGATAACTTGAAGTTTTATCCATATGTTTTTGTATAAGTTCTAACGGTAGAGCAACTATCAGAATTTTGGGAATGTACACAATTCAGTATTCTCCACCTTATGTTCACATAACATTCTTATATTCATAGACACTGAAAGAATTGCCTGGGATTACCTTCTTTTGGTTTGCTTTGTTTTGAGTGGCATCTTTTCCTTATTTCACTTGCGGTCAGATGAGGGGATCTGAACTCATGATCTCCGGCCTCAAGATAATTCATTCCGTTGGATTGACGTGTCTATAATGGATTCACTAACATGGAAGAATCTGTCTGAATATTGGTTTAACCATGCATTAGGAGGTTAATGACATTAAACATAGCGTTAAATTCCAACTGTAATTTTAGCATATTTCCCTTGATACATTTTATCATCTAACTATGGAAAAGGCGATGTTGTGGTTAACAGATACTGATTCTATGATCCGGTGACGGACAAACTCAATGTCCACGGGCCTCAGCTTCTGTTTTGATCCTCGTCTGTCATGAATACACAAAAAAATCATGAAAGAGGATGTCGTCGCCAGGGCTTTGTACGTCCTTTCCATTATAGAAACCACATTCAAATTTGTGACCTCCTAATAGAAATTATATATAATAATGGCTGTGTTTATTTTATGGAAAATGTTTTTTATAATATATATATATATATATATATATATTAAATTTTGATAAATTTATTCAAATAAAAATAAATTATATAAATTTATATTTTTAATATTATTATTATCATCGGTTATATCATTGGTCTCAGAGATTGATCAAATTTGTATAATTTATTATTTTTAATGCATTTTTATATTGAACAATCAACAATATAAATATAGTGTATTTGTTAGTTTAAATTTTATTATAGTATTATAAATAAAAAATATTAATATTGTCAATATATTTTAATTGTTAAAAATATATTTTCAAAAAATATTTTTGATAAACAAATTTTTTTTTTGAAAGCTGACAAAATGCAAAGTCACGATCCTAAGTCTTAACTGTTCGGTCCTGAAATGTTTCATTCGCCTTTCTCATCTCAAATGGGAGGACAATTCAAAATTCATTTGTTGTTAAAAAAAAATTGTTCTATGTGTTATTATATCATTAATTGAATGCGATTACGAGACTATTTTATTTAGTGGTGTTAGTAAGCGGTGAGTGATTAGCAATCAACGATCAATAAATATAAAATATTTAATAATTTATTGATTATAAGTGCAATTAAATTGTAAAATGATAAAAATAAATAATTATAATAAATAAATATAAAATATTTAATAATTTATTGATTGTAAATGTAGATAAATTATAAAATGATAAAAATAAATAATTAATCTTATTATTTAATTAATTTTATATAAAATATAAATTGATATAAAGATTAAATAGGATGACCTTTTAAATTTTACTTTTTAATCCCTTATCTGTTAAATTAGACTAAAATATTTAGCGATTTTAATTTTTGTGGAACAAACATAATTTTTCGATAAAATTCAATAGCTTTCTATTAATCAAATAAATAAATAAAAATCAATAAATGCACCTTTAAATTATAAAAATTTTAAAATTACGTTAATCATAACCTGACAACCACTACGTTTTGAATCAAATAAAAAATCCACCCAACAAACACCACCGTCATCACATCTATAGCTTCGTAAGAAAAGGTTGAAACTTTTCAATATTAAGCCAAATACGCAAAACCCAGCCAAAACCATCAAAGGTCACGAAATTAAGTAAGAAGACAAACCAAGATTCCTTTCACAAGATTATCGAACTCAACAATCAAAGATCTTGGCATCTCATATCTACTTGAATGGTGACACATCCTTGCCAACATCACTAAGCCATGCTAAGAACGAAAGGTATCCCAATAGAAAGAAAAGGAAAAGGATCGAGAGAAAGGGTAAGCTGCGACACTCTGTCGGCAGTAGTTCCAAAGTCAAGGAACTTCTTGCATTGCACATGGCTAGGTCCTGTAGAAATTCCCTTTTGAATGTCCATCCATCTGAGATCAGAAAAGGATTTCGAACTCTAATGGAATCAACTCACTCCTCCTCTTTTCCTCATCCTCATCCTCTTTCATCTTTCCCTTTCTTTTTCTCATTCTGTTTTTGCGATTTTTGATTGGGTCTGATGGTGCATGTATATGTGTGAATGTGTGAGTGACTGAGGGATAGAGGAAGGAAGAAGGGAGTAGCCTATGTGTTTTCGATGGGTTTTTGATTGTCGGTGAACTGAGTGACAGATGTGTACGTGCGATTCATGTTTGCTGATTTCTTGGGTTTCTTGATTGTTGAATGATTTGCTTAGTTGGTTCAAATTCGTCAAGAGTTTTTGGATTCGGATTCGCCACAAGTTGGTTCGGATTCATCAAGAGTTCTATGACCTGGGATTCGCGAAATGATGATGGTTATTGCTTATTGCTTTGGTTAGATGATGGTTAGATGACTTGAGATTCGTGGGTTTCTAGAAAGAATGGAGGAGGTTGTGATGGTTTTTTGGTTTTTCATTTTTAGGATTGTGATTTTATGATGATGGATAGTGTATCTACTGGAATTATTCTTTTATTTGTTGAATTCAATTTGATTTTGATTATTTTCTTGTTTCTTTGATTTGTTTAGTTTTGGCTGTGAGGATTTGGGTATTTTAATTATTTTTTGATTTCTTGTTTGAAAGACGGAGAATTTGATGGTAAAAATTGAAAATTTATATACAATTAAGGATAAAATGAAGATTTTAATATGATTTTTTTTAACTGAACATTGTGTTTGTTTAATGGAATTAAAATTTAGGGATATTTTAGTATAATTTTTAAAAATAGAAGATTAAATAGTATATTAAGGTAAAATTCAAAAGATTGGCATATTTAACCCTTAGTAAAAAAATTTCAAATATCAATTTTTATATTTCTAACGTTAAAAAAAATAATTTTTAATATTTGGTTATATTTTTTAAAGAGTGAACAATAATTTTTAAATTAAAATGTTAATTATTAATATTTACTAAATATTCTTTTTTATATTGACCCCTTCAATTTATAAATATAACACTTAACCCTTTCGGCTCTTTGAATTAGTGTCATTTATACTTACCCCAATTTAGAGCAAAATGTATTAGCTTTAAATGAATTTTTAATAACTCAATTTGTGCACGCCAAAAATGATTGAATCTAAATAAAAAAATTGAAGAAATTCTATTCTCTAAAAAACTCTTAGCTCTTTCTTATAAATCTTTCAATTGTCTCTCTCACAAAAATTTAACTCTTCCACAACTCATTCTTCTTTAGAGATAAGGCTTGACCTAATGTATATTATTCTTAATGTTGTGATTGCACATTGAAGGCACAACATTTACATATACTACATGTCTCCTAGTTGAATTGAATCTGAATATATCTGTACTCTACACTTTCCCACCCTCTTTAGCACCTTTGCCATATGATGTGGTTTTGGGAGGTTTGCAATTATTAGATTTTGGCTCTGTGAGAGAAATGATTAATGGAGATAGTTTTGATTCTTTAGCAGCATGCGAGGATCTTGAGGGATGATTTTTTAAAAATCTAGCAAGTTATTTGCCTGTCTCACCAAAGAAGTCAAAAATATCAAAATCAAATAAAACAATAATTTCAATAATAGAAGAAGATGATGTTTGTCCTATTTGTCTTTGAAAGCATGATGACATTAGTGTAAGAAGATGAATTCTCTAATATTTCTAATCTTTTAGCAATGAAAACAAGCAAAGTTTGTTTATGTATTTAATTGATAGTTCAATAAATAATTGTGCATTCTTGTCTGCCTTTACTTGCAGAGTATGACACATAGAATCCAAAATTTTTCATCAAATGCAAACATAATTTTCGCCTGTCATGCACTATAGAGTGGATGGAATGGAGTGATACTTGCTCTATATGCATTCAAATTTGGCTCTTAAATGATTTTGTGAGAGGAAGAGATAGTTGATAATGGTGGTCTGGATAGTAATACTAAAGAGAGTAGCATTTGAGACATGAAGAAAAATCTATTGAGACCATTTAATAGGCATAATAAATATACTTGATTATATCACCAAATGATTTCAAGATTTTAGTTTGAATCTCATTTTAGAGTTCCTATTTTATAGATTTCTTATTTTTATCATTTTTTTTTTTGCATATATAATGGATTGGTAGAAAATGAAAATTTTATATAAAAGTAAGGGTATAATAAGTATTTTCTAAAATAAGAGATGACTTTTGTTAATGTTTTAACGAGTGAGTTAAAAAAAGTATTCATAACGCGACTATATGAGGGGTTTTAAAGTCTTATTTTTAAGTTGAAGAGTTGAATGTAAAAAATTCTAAAAGTTCAGAATGCTCAAAATGAAAATTTTTTTTTCCATTTGAATAGCGCAAAATGAGATTCGAATTAGGGTGTATATGAGCCGAGATAGTTTACAAATTATTTTAGATTAATCGAGCCGAGCTTTAATTTAAGCTATTTGAGTAATCAAGCGAACCAAATTTAAGTATCAAAATATTCGATTCGAAATATTTGCGAATCTAATCAAATTTTAAGTATATTTACAATATTATCAATTGAGTTTAATCAATTAATGTATAGTCAAACTTATTTTGCGGTTTAGTTTTGATGGCTTGTCATTTTGATCAACGTTTTAGCATTCTTCCGTACTGGACTTTTCCTTTACGCGTGCTCCTTGATTATTTTTGAAGATATTATTGCGGCAGCTGTGCTTTCTGGAAATCGGAACTTTGAAGACCATGTTCATCCGCTAACAAGAGCTAACTACCTTGCTTCAGCTCCATTAGTTGTTGCCTATCCACTATCTGGCACGGTATGTATGTATTTTTTAGTGTTACTGTTTGGTACTTTCCATGTCTTTTTAATGCAATGCTTCTAATTGATTTGTTTCATTACCTATCTCATCATAATGTATTTTTCTAAGTGTTATTCATATGTGTCTGGCCTTGGATTTACCCTGCATTAAGTTATTCTGTCATCTTGAGGACCTGGAATAGGAGTTTGGTATGATTCTTCATTTTAGCTAGCAGTCAAAGTTGAAGAATTCCATTGTACTCTTACATCATGAAGCTGGCTTTCCAATTATTGACTTGTAAATTTCAAGCTTCATATTAATGAATTTTTGTTCTGTTATTCATCCTCTTGTGGACTAACCCTGTAAACATGAAGTTAAAATTTCTGAGTTCTGTAATCCTCTTCCAATTACAGGTTGACATCGACTTTGAGAAGGAGCCAATTGGAATTGGGAAGGATGGAAAAAATGTATATTTCAAGGATATTTGGCCTACTAATGATGAGATAGCAGAGGTTAATTCTTTATATAAAAAATTGAATGATAATTTGTTTTTGTTAAAATCAAGCTTGTTTGCCTTTCTGATGTAATCTTTTTAAAAAAATAACACTGTTCATTTACTACCTAATATTCTCTGGATGTCTCAGGTTGTACAATCTAATGTGTTGCCAAGCATGTTCAAAAGCACTTTGGAGGCTATTACAAAAGGCAACCCCATGTGGAATCAGCTATCTGTCCCTGCTTCCACTCTGTGCCCATAGGATCCAAAGTCTACCTACATCCATGAGCCACCATATTTCAAGAATGTGACCATGGAACCACCAGGTCCTCGTGGAGTCAAGGATGCTTACTGCTTGCTTAGCTTTGGGGATAGCATAACTACTAATCATATTTCATCAGCAGGCAGTATCCACAAAGACAGCCCAGCTGCCAAGTATCTCCTTGAGCATGGGGTTCAACCCAAGGAATTCAATTCTTATGATAGCTGCCAGGGTAATGATGAAGTGATGGCAAGAGGCACATTTGCCAACATTCGCCTTTTCAACAAGCTCTTAAATGGAGAAGTAGGGCCAAAAACCAACCATATCCCCACAGGAGAGAAGCTTTATGTTTTTGATGCAGCAATGGTGAGTCCTTGCCATCAGCATATTATCACTGTATGATGACAACAATAGACACTTATGCAGTCAAACTGCAGTGAAATATTCCTTGTTTTCGTGCATAGATACAAAGAAGCTGGGCAGGACACCATTGTCCTAGCGGGAGCAGAGTATGGAAGTGGCAGCTCTCGAGATAGGGCTGCTAAGGGTCCCATGCTGCTGGTGAGTGATTTTATGTCTGATGTTCCATCTGCCATGTGCTGATTGAAATTAGCTCCATATGATATCTCCCTTTCATCATTTATGTCAGGGTGTGAAATCAGTGATTGCCAAGAGCTTTGAGAGAATTCACCACAGTAATCTAGTTGGAATGGGGATAATTCCCCTGTGCTTCAAGACTGGTGAGGATGCAGATACATTAGGATTGGCTGGTCATGAGCGCTACACTATTGACCTTCCAAACAAAATCAGTGAGATAAGGCCGGGACAAGATGTTATTGTCACAACTGACACTGGCAAATCGTTCACTTGTACAGTGCTTCAACACAGAGGTATCATTCTATTTAAACTGCATGTTGAGTTGATGAAATTTTTGATCAGTGGTTCAAATTTTTGACTTTATGAAATTTTAACTGTACAGGTTGAGTTGGCATATTTTGATCATGGTGGGATCCTCCCATATGTCATTAGGAACCTGAGCAAAGAGTAAGAAACTTTAAACAGACACTTTGCCATCTCCGATGCTGTCGTGCTTTCACATGTTGCTTCTGTGTACATGTTGCTTCTCAGACAACACAACCACAGCCCCCATTGTTGCCAAATCACATTTGTAATCAGATATTCTACATTGGAAGATGATGAGATGTGTTACACTTTTAGGATCTGCTGGTCATATTTACTCAGTTATATTGTGATCTCAGGTCAAAATCAGCACATGCGTTGTATCCGCATCATCCGCATCATGAATTTCTAAGGAGTCCGTGCATTTATGTCACTTTGAGTTGATTTGTTGGCCTTTTTCTCTCTTTGCTATAGCTGAAGTTACATCGTGTTCTTTTCCTCATGCTTGGCCATATCTGAGAAATAGAAAATGAATTTTAGTTGGATCGCTCATTTCCTTAACCTTGTTGGAACAGCAGAAAGAGCAAACGGCACCTAGGTAATATCTCATGAAGATTGCCGAGTGATAGTCTGGAAAACCTTTATTCATCCTGTAATCATACCATTGTTTTCAACTACAAAGTTTGTTCTCGAAAGATGAAGACAATTTAATAAGATTCCTTAAGTTGCACCACAAATAACCGTAATCAATGTTCCCCTTTATGTTGATAAACGACGGGACAGGGTGAAAGGGGTCTTTTTTGTTTTTTTTTCATATGTAACACAAGTTTAGATTGAACTCTCAATATTACATTCTTTTTTCTCAACCAAACCCACAACTGTACAAGATTGAAGATTACAATCGACAAAAGGTTGAAAGGAAGGCTTAGAAAGCTGCTGGTAGACAGATATTTTAGCTGAAATAGGGAGGCTTGCTGGTAGACAGATATTTTAGCTGAAATGCTTGGATAGGAAGGCTTAGAAAGCTGCTTGTAGATGTAGACATTTTAGCTGAAATGCTGGGATATCGGAAATTCTAGTTAAATTATCAGGATTTCCTTGCTTGAGATGCCAGAGCTAATGCCTTAGCTTCTGTACTCATCATCACATACTCCTTTGCACGACGTTGATGTTGCCTTGCATTCTTGGCTCGTTTTGGGGCCAAGCGTGCGTCTCTTTCTACAAATGCAAGCCTGAATTTTTCAGCTATAGACAATTCAGTGGGGCTTGAAAGGAAGGGAGCTACATGTGTTGGCATGAAACCACATATCGCCCATGTATTAGGATCAATATCCTTGACAATAGGGTCATCCAAAGCAATATCTGGTAATGCTTCTGTAGGTAACTCATTTCCTCTAAAACCGAAGGGAGATGGTTTTGGATTTACTATTATACGCGGGCACTCAGTGACCATGATCTCCAACAAATCTTTATCAATATTTAGCTGAAAAAAAAAAAAAAAAGAAGCTAAATTTAAACTTTCAAGAGGAACGAGCATACAAAAGAGAGAATGAATGAGTGAGGCAACTCTACTAAATTCACACAGCATTGGGAACACTACTAGAATGAAAAATAATGTCTTCTGTTTTGCCCAATGAAGTGAAAAGATCGTCCTAAACCAACCGATCATCCTTGTGATAACAGTATAGTTATATTTGCACATGACAAAATGCGTTTCTTGATTTCTCCCTGACATCAATAACAAGCATTAGACATCACAAAACATACTTGCTTAAGCATTTGATGACTGAATATAGCACAGGTGGCACTGACTGACACTTGTATCCACCAGATCAGGGTGATAGGCAGATAGCATCATATAATTTATCTACCACATTTTAGAGTTGACATCGGCCAGATGGCCAGTACTGACTTGTTCAGTTCCAATATGAGCATGTGCTTGTTTTTAGATTATTGCAAGTGAACAGATAGGGAAAACTCTCTATATAGAAGTATGATGTCAAAAGTTCTGTTGAAAATCAGGAAGCTTATAAAAGATAAGATAGAGAAAGAGAGAGAAAATTTTCATACCCACACAAGACAACGCAGGGATTCTGCACCATGACCAATTTCAGCAGTATCAAGTTCTTCCCATGAATCTCCCTCCATATTATCCAACTTGGGTTTCAATATGCACAAGCAGTTGCGTGCAGTATTGTCACTCCTAGGGCACCCTCTGCAACATTAACTTTGGTTCAAGCCCGTTATTAGGTTTGTATCCTAGTCAAAACCTCATGCAGGTGATAAAATATAAGCAAGAGACTACATGGGAACTTTTACAGTAACCATATCTTTAGGAGAGTGAATTTCAGTGCTTTGCAAGCATCTCAAAGGAGTTAAGAATGTGCTTCAGAAGCTGATTGTGTTCACTAGCAAAATAACTTGATGTGAAAACAATATATTGATTGTAATCAGAACTATAATTTGCTTCACTTGTCAATCTCACCAGATCTCTATACCTTTTCCTCTTTTTCCAGGTGGGGTGATTTTTCTGAAACAACTCTTCTGTAGGAGTTAGCAATTTAAGTGTGCATTATTCGTGAATTAAGTTTAATTGTTTAGAAGTATCAAATTCAAATGGAACCTACAAGTTCTCATTAAACAGACTTCTTGATTCCCACTTAAGGAGGGGCAATAAAAAAAATATATTATTTTTCACGTTTTTGTTTCTGGTCCCTTCTTAAGAAACAAAAACTTGTGTTTTCCTATGTTTTAATTCTTTATGGTTTTGTATGATGAAAAAATTCTGCAATTTGAAACTAAAAGGTCCACAGTAGAGACATATAAGATTAACATGGATACAAATAGCAGCCCAAGGTCCAAAAAAAAATGCTATTAGCAAATCTCACACTTCAAGCTCCAAATGAATGTTGTGTTTTAAAAAGAGAGCATACCCGCATCTCAATGTCTGTAATGACTTGCAGTTCTGAATGAGTTCAGAAACACCACCAGTAGTAATTTTGTAGCGTCGGCTGCACAAAAATGGTGTCAATATGATTGATACTTCTAGAAAATAAACAGAAGTTTAATTTGACAGCATAGACTAGCAATTAGAAAAAACTACTTAATAAAGTCAAGTAAATATCACTCAAGGAGAACAATAGAAAAAATAAACAAACTGATCCATCAATTAATTGATATTTTGTGGAGGTCCAACCTCAGTGAAGACAAATGAAAAACACATAACAAATACATCAAGGAGTCCCAGTGTCATTCTTACAATCCACAAGTATCATAAAATAATGTGATCTTATCAGAAATCAGTAAAATTATTCATTAAGATGTCAACCTTTAATTTTCTTTTTCTTTCTTTTACTTTTTTTTTTCCCAGCTTTTTCAATACGTAGCAATGTGCTGCCTGTATCATCAGTAGATAACAAATTCCTCTACTAGCCATTAGTTGATGATCATAATGTAAGGTGTGAAATATAACTTGCATTTCCTTATTTGTGAAGTGGCCACAGAATTGCAAATATGCATATAGGAAGGAAATATAGGACACCCGAACTTTAAATATAAAAAAAGTTTAAATTTGCAATACTGCTATATATGCAATATCAAAAATCGTGATCAGTAAACTTAAAAATTGCATACCTTATATCCACAGCTTGAAGAGACTTGCACATTTTGGCCACTGCTGTTAGACCAGAATCACTGACATCAGAGCCAGACAGGTCGAGAATTTTCCAGGAACTATCAGCTAAAGAAATAATGAAATCATCATTAAGCAATTTTCTTCTCCTGGAAATTGCTGCAATAGCCATCTGTCATAAAATTCAACATTTTGGGGCAACAAGTTGAAGAATACCAAACATAAAGTTATAGGCTAAAAAAAACATATAATAACTGTCTATACTTTAATCCTGATAAATCCCTAAGATAACATGCCAGTTCACAATTGTAGAAGCAGAAAACCTGTAGGGGCAAGTCGTGTGTGATCTACATACTGTCATTGAAATTACCAATCTTCAAAACTGATTGTTTCAATGTCTGCGACACAGGATCAACAAGAGATTGCAGTATTAAACAAGAACACCAAAAATGCTGTACTAGCAGCATCTATGCGAACATAGAAGAATGCACACTCACATATAGACCCTGCGAGATACTGCCATCCTACATGTACTTCTGATTTCTAAAATTATTATCGGAAACGACCAACAGTGTAGACCATCTCAAATTGAAATTATAATTCCCCTTAAGCTCCCCCAGCAACTGAAAATCCTAACTTCCTAGTAAAATTACAGGAGTTCATCAGCAACCTAATAAGCCCCCCAGTTCCATCAGATTTTTTTTACCCCTCCAATCTAACATCTAAAATTTTTTTAAAAAGAATAAACTTTTCAAGAAACCATCATTGCAAGAAATCGCTACACCATGTCAAGTATTAAAAAAAGTTGCATACCAAAAATTGAACCCTTTACAGAAAATATTAACCCAAAAAAAAAAGAGCAGAATTGAGACCTTAATATGAGGTGGGAAGGTAAAAGCAATGTGACCCAAATCTGGAATAATATCCTCCAGATGTTTACCAACAACTCCAAGACACAAGCTTACTAAACTTGGAGCTCTTTTCTGCTCCCCTCCCCTTCCTGTCATCCAAAACAACAAGTTAACAAAATCATCAACACTAACTTTATCAAGAAATTCATAAGAAAAAAATTAATATTTTGCAATTCAAATGAGAAGCAACGCTTACTAGAGGATTGGAAATTATGCGCAAAAAAGGAAGACTTTATGTTTGAATTGAAATTCAAATCCAGGTTCTTCAATGACTTTGTTATGTTCTCCTCCTCTTGCTTAGCGTTCCCCTTTTCCATCAAGAAAAAAAAACCCTAAAAATCAAATCAATTCAATTTTAGAGAAAGAAAATGAGGTATAGAGAGAGAAACTATAGAAAAGAGGGTTTATGAATTTTCGGAGGTCGAAGACAACAAGGAGAAGAAACAGCCGACATGGAAATCATTTATACAAATCTTTGTTAAAACGACGTCATCCTTTACGCCAACGATGTATCATTCGACGACCGCCTCGTTTTTCAAGATAACCTCGTACTATAAAAACGGTATGCCGTTACTACTTTCCAGCTCTGTGGTTGCGAGTGAGGGGTATTTTGGTAATTTCGAAACGTTTCCTCTTCTTTCCAAGTAGGCTGCGGACCAGAATCCAATTTCAAAAACCTTTTTAAAAATTTCACTTTCTCCGGTGACGCAGCAAAACGAGACCGTTTTAAGTTTTTTTTTTTTTTTAATGGTGAAAGGAGGCCAAAACGTACCGGCCGATGTGATCCAGGTCATCGACCAGCTGGAACGCCATTGCTTACCACCCGACCGATCTCTCGTCTCCAAATCCGCCTACTTGGACCTCCAACTCGTACTCTCTAATCCTCTATATTTCTGGTCCCTTCTTAAGAAACAAAAACTTCTGTGTTTTCCTATGTTTTAACTCTTGCTTTATCAGGTTTAAATTAATAATTGAAGAAATTGAAAGGGAAGAAACTGCTTTGCGTGAGGATCTCTACTCTGCAGATAGAAAGTTTGCAGAATACTACAATGTATGAGGAAAGATCAGATAAATTGTTTATTTGTAATTCTTTTTATCTGTTTCTTACCTCTTGAACCATAGTTTACTATCTATTTCAGTAACTTTTATAATATTTTTTGTTGAGAAGGTCTTGGAGCAGATACTAGCAGTGCTCATTAAGCTTGTAAAGGATTTGAAGTTGCAGCATCAACATAAATATGTAATCCTTCAACTCTGAAAACAGCATAAGCATTTGTGACTGTTTTGAACAGTTTAATATAATGCACTTACTAATGTTATTAAATTTATTTGCTTTGCAATTCTCTCTCTTGTTCATGGATGGATGCTTAAGACTACTGTCTGAACATTTTATAGGATGAACTTCAAAAGACTTGGCTGTGTAAAAGGTGTGAGACTATGAGTGCAAAATTGAGGTTTGTTGTAATGCTTTCTGTTTAGATGGTTTCTAATCCCGTGACTGTAAGAAGGAAGAACTTAAGAAATACACGTGCATAATAAGTAGCAGAAATAAAAGTTTATTTATTGTTACACAAAATGAATGGTTATTTAATATTACACTTTATGAGCCATATTTGAAATTCATAGTGATGAGAAGCCATTCTGTTCTCTTTAGTAACGTGCATAACTATTTTCACAGGGTTCTAGAGCATGTTCTCCTGCTTGAAACTTACACCCAGGAGTCCATACCAGCCCTCCGAAAAATAAGGTGTTTGGTGGTGGTGCTTTTGGTTTGTATATGTACTCATTTTTTAGTCTGTAATGGAGTGATAACCATCTTCTTCTTTTTATGGTTTCAGGAAGTACCTTGTAGAGGCTACAGAAGAAGCTTCTATGGCATACAATAAAGCGGTTGGCTTCATTACCTGTGTTTAGTGTCCTCAGTAAAGTTGCCAAAGAATCTGTTCGCTGTTGCTTGCTTTTTGATGTGTGGCGGATGAAAGCTTTTTTGGTGTGCTTGTCCTCGTGACAATTAGTTGAAGGAAATATGTACTTAATTATTTATTTTTTATTCCTCTGTTATGCATTTAATGGCCAACATGATTGTCAGTCTGATTTGGGGGTTTTGATATTTAAGGATTTTCATTATCTTTCCTTATTCTTCTTTTTGCTTTTAAAATCGAAGGATCTGCATTATCTAAAAACTGAACTAGAGTATCGGTCGATGCTCCATTTATATTACTTGTATACTGACCTTTGTTAATCTCTTACTTTGTTTGCCTGGTTTCATGATCAATTTGTTTTTCAATTCTTTGACTAAGTTATGCGCCTTCGTGAATATCAAGGTGTGGATCCTCATTTCGACACAATTGCTAGACAATACCATGATATTGTAAAGGTAAATGTCAGTTTCATTATTGTTGTTGTTTTCGTAAGTACTTCAGTAGTACTAATACCATCGATAATTCACCATCTCACAGAAATTGGAAAATATGCAATGGACCATCCATCAAGTTGAAATGGACCTGAAACGATTACCAGATCTTCCAAGGACATAATTTGCTGAAATTTTATATGACCACCTTGTATTGAGGTTCAACTGTCCAATGATTTCTCAATCTCTCATTTTCCTCTATTTTTTTTTATGAGTAAATTTTGCTCAATGAATCTCATTACGTGCCTGTTGCTTATTGTGTATAGTCATGCTGATTACCCCTACTTCGCAAGACTTGCATACAAAAATATTATGTAGTTTCATAATTTTTTATTTTGGGCATGTGGAAATTTTTGTGACAATTTGGCCCTAAGATTACGCTACTTAGGTTAAAATCGCTAACACCGTTAAAAATTTAGGAAAATGTTCATTTTTTTGATGTGTAACTTTTTTTTTTTTGAGATATTCAATTTAGTCCAAAAAATTCATATTTTTATTAATAAAATATATTTAAATAGGAAAATAATAGAATACAAATTAAATTAAGTTGCAATTATGAAAATTTAGAAAAACATAAAAACAAATCCAGAAAAATAAACAACAACAGAGATTAAAAATTATGAAAAGTTATTCAATATTATTCATTATCATCTTCATATTATATCACAAACATCGCATTTATTATCATAATCATCTGATGATCATATTTATCATCATCATTTTTTTTTACCTCCAAAAAAAAAAAAACAAAGGTCAATCACTTTTTCAATTTATCAAAAGAATTCATCATTTTCGATAGTAATATCAATATTTTGAAATTGAATCATATATATTGATAAAATTAAAAATCATTTTAGTGATCTATTTGATCCTATTGAGATCGATTTTAAAAATTGTTTTTTATTTTAGTTATTAATAATATTTTATGTTTTTTAAAGTTATTTTAATAGTATTTTAAATTTATTTATTATTGTTTCAATTGAACTAAAATAATTGGATCAGTTGAACCGCCTGAATTAAAAATTAATCAATTGATTGATCAAATTATAAAACATTGAGTAACTCTACATCGCTGCTACCCCATTCACTTGGCTGCCCCCATGCGATGTGACCAACGTGTTACACATTATCGCCATCATCTAGCTCCATTTGAAATCACTTATAACATCTCTTCTTCCATTTCCTCCTTTGAACAACTGATCATCAAAAACTTCTATCCTTTCAGCAATTTTAATGAGGATGCTGAAACCTACATGCAAAAAATTTCTAATTTTTTTTTTAAGATTTTATTGTTTGAGTTTTGAAAAATCATGTGATCATAATTGATTAGTATCAATGAAAAAATGAATTAGTGATGAAAATCGATGCAGAGCTGCACTGATTGTTAATTTTTTATGGATTTGAGTTTTGTTGTTGATGAAAATCAATGAAAAACTAAAATAGAATTGAGGTTTATTTTTTTGCTTTTGAGTTTGAGATTATCTCCATGGAAATTGGGATTGCTAAAGGATATTATTATTGGTGGTGGTGATAGTGGTGGCGATGGAAAAAATATTGGAGTTACATGAGGTTGGCATCGATGGTGGTTGTTGTGACCGAGACTGTTGGACAAAAAGCAATATATATTATGTATTTTTAAAATTAAAACTAGAGTTGATTGAACGAAAAAAATAATAAAGTATTATCTTAGGCTCTGTGTATCTAGGAAAATTAGTCAATGAAAAATATTTTCTTAGTTAAAGGGAAAATTAAGTCCATTTTCGGATTTTGATAAACACATTTAAGTGAAAAATAAATTATATATATATATATATATTATTGGTTATCCGTAACCACCGACACTCGTTACGGGTCATTGTCAACAAAGGTGATATATGGGATCCACAAAAAAAAAATTCATTTTTAATGTTTTTTTTCTTATCTTAAATAATAAATAATATAAATATAAAATATTTATGGTCTAAATTTTTTTATAATCTTATAAATCAAAAGAAAAATTAATATTTTTTATAGTGGACTCCAAACACTAGAAAATATGTTGTTTAGAAAAATTTTTTAGATAAATTATTTATGAAATAAATGGAGGCTTAATAAACTTAATTATGGACTAATTGCATAAATTGAAAAAATAAAATCAAAGATTCAATTGTAGTTCAAGTTAAAAATATTTTATCAAATTTTGGATTAAATTGAACATATCTAAAATTCATAGGATAAAAAAATCAATTTTTTTATATTTCTAATGACATTAGTGATATTGGTATAAAAATGCTAACAAAATATAACTTCAAGTCTTAAACTATTACAAAAAATTTCATAAGCTCCAGAAATGAAATCAAATGATACTTTGTGTAATTTCTATTTTTTCTAACCAAAATTTCCTATAATTTTTATCCTTAGCCTTTGTGTGTTCACTGAATTTAATGGATTCCTTGTATACAACCCTTTGTTGGAGGTTGTTCATGAAGATAACCTCCTTAATCTTAAACAACTGATTCAGGATAGTACAAATCTCAATAATTCCTACTTTTAACCTCTTCTACACTTAAAGAATTTAGCAATTACTAATAATAATTTTATTAAATACTTAATATTAATTAATTATTAATAATAAATAATTAATCATAGCAATCAACAAAAGATAAATAAAACTGGCGTAATATAGTATAATTCTCGATAATTCCTGCTTTTGACCTCTTCTACACGCGACGAATGAGGTTAACAACGACTCTGATGAGTGCCCTTCCAAGAAAAATACATGGTTGGTTCCATTCCCTACGTTAGGCTTGGCACGTGATTTTTAAAGAAAACGGTAGAGGAGAGCGAAACAAGTGCCAATTGAGTAGATGTGGACCGTATTCTTGCTCTGGATTCTTCTCTGTCCCCATCCCAATACCCAAATCCCCGATCGATCGCTTTGTGTGCTCCACTTCCTATTCTATCCTATCAGATTCCAGGCTGGGTGCCCTGGTGCGTCCATTGTACGCATGAACCGCCCTACTTTATTTAATTAACACCAATGTTTTCAGAAACGAATACAACTGAACCGGTCAGTCAAAACCGTAAAATCGAAAATCAATCAGTGAATCAATTTGGTTCAGTTTAAAGGCTTGCATGAGAGTTGATTAGAAAGAGTTAAAAGATAAAATATAAAATAGGTTAATGACTTAATTTTATTTGTAAATTTTTTAAAATTTAAATGAGGTTAAAAATTTACATTTATTTACTTTCAAATATTGATTTTTCTTAATTTTCGAATTAAGATTTAAAAGATAAAATAGAAAGATTTGAAATAATTATTCCATTTCATTTTATACGTTTCCATTCTATTAAAATTTTTATGCAATACATAACAAATCGGATAACTAAAAGATATATCACTAAAATGTTCGGTTATTAACCCTAAAAACATTCCTCTCAATTGTCATCATACTCTTCTCTCCCTTGATATTAAAATACCCTCTTATTGTATTATTGTGGCTTCCTTGTTTTGGCATCATTAAGACTAACTACGACAAGCTTGAGAAAGTCAACAGATTTCTTTCACTAAAAAGGTGACCCACCAAAAGTCATGACAACCAGGATGGTGATGACGATAGAGAAGTCAAATAAATCTTCTCTCGTTGAAAGCGATGATGATGAGGATAATGATGACGGTGATGAGAAGGAAGATAAGACATTAGATGTTAGTGTTTGTTTTTCTTGTTCTTTTTTTTTTTTTTTAAATTGTGATAATATATATTTGTGTGTGAAAGTGTTCTTAATTTAGTAAATATATCTTATTGGTGATCTGAGTTTTCTTGTATGCTTGTGAATCTAGATTTTCTTAGCCAATATATATGAGTTCTTCACTATTGATAAGGTTTAGCAGTTTAATTGTTCATCAAATCTTCTACTAATTGATGGTTTTATAAAAATTTTTGAAATTGTGTATGATTCAAGATTTATTTGATTGACTAAATATGTATCAAAAGAATGATTTGAATATAATCTCATGTTTTTTGTCTCTATTTTCATTTTGTTGTGTCTGTTTTTCTTTTTAAAGATATTTTTGTTGCCCATTTTGAATTGAATCGGTTAAATCGATTAAATTAGCTAAATCGATCAATTAATTAGTTCAGCTCTAGTTCGATTTTAAAAATCTTGATTAACACCGTCCATCACTCCGATTCGTCCATCTACAGCGTACACGCGCAAACCCAGACCGACTCTAACTCCTAATCCAACCAGGACCCTCTCGTTTCCCCCCTATATAAGTTCCTAAGCGCCCCTGTTTTGTTCACGGTTTATTTCAAAATATCTAACAGTTCTCTTTCTCGCTAGTGTTCTCTAAGGTAAAGACGCTACACCTGTCCTTCCTCTTCTTTTCAGAATTCTGCCATGCTTAGATTTCCTTGATCATATAACTTGATCATACAGAGACAGATACGTTTTCTTGATTATATAATAACATGATCATGTTTGGTGTGCGTTGATCATATAGATATGCATGTTTCTTGATCATATACTTGTGTTTCTGCGATCATTTATCGATTTTTGTTTTTTTTTTTTGTGTATGGGTATGTGGTTTTTTTTTTTTTTATTACATGGATCCTAGCTAATTATGTTTTTTAATCATAATAAAGTGGGAAGTTATTGTGAGGCTGGAGGTTAAATTAGTTTTAATTTTATAATTTCAGCGATCTTTTAGTTCTCGTCAAGCAAAGTACATGGTTGACACCGAATTTCAGATTCCTGCTGCTTTCGATCCATTTGCTGAAGCTAAAGATTCAGGCCCTGGGGCAAGAGAGTATGTGCATATCCGAATTCAGCAAAGGAATGGAAAGAAAAGCCTGACTACAGTTCAAGGGCTGCCCAGAGATTTCAGCTACGGAAAGATCCTTAAAGCTCTCAAGAAGGAGTTCTGTTGTAATGGGAATGTTGTCCAGGATAAAGAGCTTGGGAAGATAATCCAGCTTCAAGGAGATCAGAGAAAGAACGTTCAGACTTTTCTTGTAAACGGTAATCTTGTGCCGAAGGAGCAGATCAAGATACATGGTTTTTAGAGCCATTGTAGCTTTGTATCAGCTGAGGAGCTGCTATCGATCTATCTATATGTTTGTTGGGGCCTATATAGTCTTTGCAGCTTGTTGCTAATAAACTGGCTTAAATTTATGTCTCTTTTTTTCCCCTTTGTGTCGTTTGTACTGCTTGAGTTTCAAGAATAATGATAAATTTCAATAGTTTTATTGAGTATAAATTCCAAACCCAAAAACTTTCATTTGCCGCTTGTTTATACAATCTGTTCAACTAGAAGTGGTGATCATCTGATTCACAGTTCTTTCTGCAATGTTGGATCTAGAATGAGTATAAGAGTTTGTCGAAGTGTCTATAATTCCCAGATTTCATGGTTTGAGTTAGATTTGGTTATGAATATAGTTATGAGCTAATAATGAATGAACATCCTCTTATATATTATATTTTTGAATGTGAACAATATCAACTGGGAAACAAAAGGAGGTCATGGGAAATTGGTTCATAAAAAATGTAGAGTTTAAGATTGCTCTGCCTTCGTTGCAAAAACCTTAATCCCATCTTAGATTTTTAGTGTTTGGAAGCTTTATTGATGGGCATATGGTGTTTTTTTTTTTTTTTTTGGGAGCTTATCTGTTTTATTCGTTTGGGCCAAAGATTATAGCTTTGTTACAAACAAATATTTTACTTCAGGCACAACACTTCCACTTTTGAATTGGTTTCTATCAATTTCTTTTCCACTGTGAAGATTTTCATCTCCATTAATACCCGCCAACGCCGTAGATTCCGTCTCACTGGAAGCTTAGTCCACACAATGCGTTTTAGTAGTTTTTATATCTATTAGGGACAGCTGATATCGATTTGAGATGTTTGGTTAATTATGTACAGTAAAAATATACTATTAATATTTTATATATTTAATTAAATAATTTAAAATTAAAATATAATAAAATAATATATTTTTCATATATATATATTTATAAAATATAATTTTAAATTCATAATATTATAATTATTAATTTGTATTTATAAAATTTTAATACTTATTTCTTATTAATATTACTCAATATATGTTAATATATTTTTAGTAATTAGAATATCCTACATATAATTTTTTTACAAAACTTATATATAATAATTTAAAATAATTTATTTTTATATAAATAATTATAATATTATAATTTAAAATTGATAGTTAACTAATAGAGTTTTAAGATAATAATAGAATTTTTTTTTTTGGTTAACAACACAAAAATTCAAAAAAGGCTTTAAATATAAGTTGATAAAAATCATAGCTGATTAAAATTATATTCATCTTTGCAAAACAACTATTTATTAGTTTTTTATTGAAAAACTTCTACACATTATACCATCAAATACATCAAACAATGAAAGAGGAGGAAGGGAGTATATATATATATGAAACCATTACTATAAACCTTCTAAATATATTTAATTAAATTATCTCTCACATTTTAAAATTATACTACAAACTTTTCACAATTGCTTCGTTACATTAAATAATCTTTTTTGTTAATTTTTTATTAAATTCATGTGAAATGTTAATAATATCCGTCTTTTCATTTTAAATTTTCATTTCATACCATACAATGTTATTTTTTCTTATTTTCTAAAACACCAAAACCAACATCATCAATCAAATCGCAACCCTCAAAACACTAAAGCCAACATTATTACCATCCATAAAATCAAAATACTAATTGTGAGCTAATTAAAAAAAGAAAAGAAAATGAAGAAACCAAAAAAATTATGATAAATAAAAGCACAGGGCAAGGAGTATTAGAATGAAGAAGGTAAACGGAAAATCATCAAAACCCCAAATATTCGGACCCAACAAGCATAATGGGTATCCAAAAACAACTTAGATCAAATTGGTCGACTTGAAATGAGCAAAAACTTTAACTTTGACCTATTTTAATTAGTCTCACTCGTCACCAATGTTTTCATTCCAAAAGAAAACAAAACAAAACATAAAAAAAGGAAATTTATAAAAGAATTTTGTTAATTCACCAGCTTCATTCATTTGCTTTATCTCCTCCACTCCACCAACATGCTTTCCTCTTATGGACACTTGAGACAAGCTCATTGGTTTCCCTTTAAGCACTGCAGCTCCTTTCTATATGAAAAATCCATTGAAATGTCCTTTTCGCTTACTAGAACTCAAAAATCACTAGATAATATTCTAACTGCACAACAATCTTTATAAGTCTTTCTAATGCCTCTCAAACTTGTAAATACAAAAAAAAATTTAGCCTTTGTATCACTTGAATGGAATCCATTCTTGTGGGTTGGTAAAGAAAAAGAATTCATAGGGCTAGACCCTACTGATCTTACAATTTAGGATTCTTTGGTGTACCCTAATTGCTTAGATAACAATTGGCGCCTATAACTTGAGACCACATTGGGTTCCATATTTGCCGGTAACAGTTCTTTATGCAAATGCTTCCCCAACGGCTTTGATAAAGAAAATAACTTATCAATGACTATTTCTTCAGATCTCACAGAATCAAAAGAATCATGTAGCTTTTTAACGGAATCATCAAAACCCAGATGCTTAAAAGAAGTAGATTTTGAAGTAACCTAAATAAAATAATCAGAAAGGGATAATTTTGCCTTGAAAGATCTGACCTCTTCGCAATCCAAGTCATCATCAAGACCATACATGAGCTCTCATGTGTTGATCACAAATCAGGAGAAAGAAACTCATCTGGGTCCGCTGGGATTTGGGTTTTGGGACTCTTCTTGGTGCGTTTTGGTAGTGGTGATTAAGGTTGATCACACAGATTTTGATTATTCCCTTCCAATTTGGAATTTATGGGCTCAATAAGGAGAAGAGAACCTTAAGTAGTGAATGTAAGAGGATGGAGTGATGCAAATATCCAAGGACAACCCAAAGATCCACTTCAACTTCATGGCCCAATCACAAAGGGAAAGCTCAAAAGATTTAAAGAAACAATTGGGTTATTCATACAACAAGGAATAACCATTGGGCTAACCCAAGAAAAGTAAAAGAATCAAGAAGCCCAATTGTTTGGAGATGACAATATGGACTCTTCAAAGGAAGCCTTTAACTTGATCTATTTAAGCCCAACATGTGGAAAGACCCATGACCCAAGTGTGAGGAAACTTCCTCATTAGCTGAATT
>CATIWR010609450.1:0-116972 GCA_949677035.1 Omphalea diandra | reverse complement strand
TATATATAAACCACCTAAATATATACATATATATTAATAATTATTGAAATTAAAATACACTATGATGAAACATAAATATAAGTTGCTTATATAAATATTTTCCGCATAAGAAACTAACAAGTAATTTCATCAGTTCAGTTGGCCACGTTCCAGGTTTGCGAGTCCCGCGGTCGTGGGTTCGAGACCCACGACACACATCTTCTCCCCTCCCTTTTATTGTTTTTTTGTTTCGTTTCACATAATCATAGAACGTCGGTCTTTATCGGCAAGGACCCCGATCTGTTTTTGGCATCAACATCATCAACAACCAAAGAACAACAACAATCACAACAAAGATCGAAAGCAAAGCATAACAAATTCATCACCATCACTTTCCGGCCCACCCTTTCTATTTGAGCAGTTTAAAGATCGGCAACAAGAACCAAATATTCAACACACACAATAACACAAATCAAGAATCGGCCAAAACATATCAAACACAAAACAAAGAGAAACATGCCGATAACTGAAGGAAATCGAGAATTAGGCAAAACAAATTTAGGGTTTCTTGATTATGGGTTTCTGTCGGTATAGGTTTTCATCCGACGTCGTCTGCACGTTTGGTTTGGAATCCAAAATTGACCTTTGTTTCTGTCTGTCTCCTTTTAGGTTTTGGAAAACAAAAAAACTTTTCTAATCGCAAAAGAAGAGAGAAAAGAGAGGGAGAAGAAAAAAAAATTTTGCAGGATCTGGCGAACACGAGTTTCGAACCCGCGACCTCCTAAGTAAATAAAGCAATCATCAACCGTCTGAGCTAACACATTAGCTTGTTATGATAGTGACACACAAATATATAAGAAATCCATACAGTCGGTTATCAAAATAATAATTTTTTTTTTTTAACAATATGCAACATCTAGGGTTCTAAATGATGTATCACAACCATGCTCTGATACCACATATAACAATTTAATTTAGAATCTAGTACATAAATTTAGAACACTAAATCTAACAATTAAACGGAAACAAATTGTGTATTTGTCTCCGCGTTGAATCCCAAATTGTTTTGAGCCATGATTACAGACGCTGAAATCAAACCACTTGAATTATATGTCAGAACGGTTGAAAACGGAAGTTAGGACTTCCTCTCCTTGGTCTTCTCAAAGACTGCTACAATAGGCGTAGCAACTAGAGTTTTTCGTTATGAAGGCAGGAGATGAGACCTAATCTATTTATAATAAATTTTAATAAGTTCATCAATCACAGGTCCATGTTAAAATAGGTCTACACTGACCGTCTTCCATATCGGCCCATAAAAGGTATCACAAGCCCATAACTCAATTGATCACATTTTAATTGGATTTGTCCCAAATTAATAAACTATACTATTTAGTCTGTTTTATAAATAATTAAATAAACTCATAATTAATATTAGCCCACATAAAAATTCCAACAGTACTACCAGTGAAGGATTGGGCTAAGGCTTGTTTGAGAGTATCCAAGTTAACATGATTAATAGGCAGAGGAAGCATTAGTAGCAACAACAACAGTGTCTCGAAAGAGTCCTTACTGGACTTGGATTTCTTATTTTGATGGCTTGAAACATTCTGAAATGACACGCCCGGACTTGTGGCAATACCTGCAAATCTTTTTCTGTAGAGTCGCTAAAACTGTGTCAATAGAGATAGTAGAGATAGCTTGGCGAGGTGTCAAGGCAGAAAGACGAGCCTCTTCAGCTAATAATTCTGTAACTACAATTTCAAATTTGGGAAAAGGATCCCTATGGAGCAGTGAGGACCTAACAGATTCAAATTCATCCTTCAAAGCCAAAGTAAATTGATAGACACCTAATTCACTCCTTTCTTGAGCATAAAATGCAGCATCACGTGGGTCATACCATTGCTGTTCAGATAGCGACAATTGATCCCATAAACACCCATCTCAGACGAAAAGTCATTAATTGACTGACCTGGTTTTCTATGCATGCTACTGAGAGTGCCCTAAAGATGAAAACGATGAGTGATATCAGTAGTGGAGTAGCGCTTGGCCAATAAATCCCAAACTTCTTTAGTTGTTTCAAGGCACCCGAATTGAACTTTGATAGATGGGGCACAAGTGTTGCATAACCAGGTAAGAATTTGGTGATTCTTACTGTCCCAATCTTTAAGTCACTCATAAAATTTTGCTTCTTCTTTATCTTTCTTTTGGATTGGTTTAGTAACATCGCCAAAAACATAACGCAAAGTTTTCGCCCTTTAAGAAAACTAGACATCTCTCGACACCAAAGCACATAATTGGATCCATTGAAAATAGTGCTAATAGGGTGCAAGACATCTAATTTCTCCTTATCGAGAGATATAAAGATAATAAAGAAACCTGATGATTTGGACAAAATCAGGTGAAAATAGCCTCTGAAATGAAAAGAGCACGTCAAAGATCTTTAGACCAGTACGTGGAATGAAGGCACAGACGCAGGAATAATGTGCTGGAATATGACCGAAAAACAATTTGAGTAGAGGTGAGACATTGTTTGCAGCACGTGGGCTTCTTTTGGTCCAAAAGAGAAACAAATTCTTCAATGTCCCTTGCAGAAAGAAATTGTTTTATATACTGGAATGACTATGACTGAAACTATAGAATAAAGGAATTTCAAAACAAAAACAACATGAGACTCGAAGAAAAATAAATAAATTAAGATGTAGAGCAAAACTCTGACCATGTTAAGAAAACGAAAGGCAGAGATGATAGAAATTTGATAGAGGTTAAACTCGAGATAAATGAGGTTAAAATGAGTTTGAATCAATCATTGCTAAAATATTAAAGTTACCTAATTAGATAGTTAAACTCAAACTATTATATGTTCTTTATATTTTAGATACATTTTTTATGTAGAATTTTTAATTTTAATAAACCTAACTAAATCGTGGGTAATGACATGCGAGTGATCAACGAATATAAAGTATCATAAATTTAGCAATTAAAATTTCAATAACTTATAAAATAATAAAAAAGACATTTATTTTTATATTTTATTTCAAAATTATTTTATATGAAAAAAATATTTGATTGTCATATTCTCAAGTAAAAGTAATTCAAAAAAATCAATTTTTTAGTGTTTGGTTTACACCAAAATACTATATCTCAAAAAACTTATATTCTTAAGCTTGTGCATCCCAACTTTACTTTTCATCTACATAGAAAAGTATTTTTTTCATTTTAATAAGTGAAAAATTACTTTTCCATGACTATAGAAAACTATTTAATTGTCTATTAATTAATGTACCCTTAATCAATGTAATATATATGCATATACAACACATTATATATTTTTATTTACAAAACTAAAATTTATATACTTGTTTAACACAATTCTAATCAAAATCAAGAATATAAATTATTATTCAATTTTAATTATTAGTTTATTGAGTAATTAGAACTTTTTAGATTTTCTTAAGTTTTTATTATCATAGACTATATATTTTGAATATTTAGTATATTATAATTATTAAGTATTTTTTTAAGATTAGAGAATAATTATTTAGTACCATTGAATAATATTTATATTTTGTATTAGATTAATCACCATGATAAATTATATATTATAATTATATTTCATATTGAATTAATCAGTATGATAAATTTCAATGCCTAAAATTTCTTATGTAGATTAACTAAACAAAAATATATAATTGTATTAGAGGCATGATAGTAATTTAGGTTAATTTTTTGAACTATCATATGTATAAACCAAAGACATTAATTTTGAATTATTTACAAATTTTATATCTAATCAAACACAATAATCTTATTTTTTTGAATTACTCATCTAAAAATTTACTTTTCTAATAAAGTAATTTTGAATGTAAATATTAAAATCTAGCAACCAAATATTTTTGAAATATAAATTGATATAATTATAATATATATATATATATATATATATATATATATATATATATATATATATCTATATATTTGTGTGTGTGTGTGTGTGTGTGTGTGTGTGTGTATAAGGATAATATTGATTAAATAAACTCAAACGCCATTTTTTTTAATATATTTGAAAGGCTAGCTTTAGTTATATTTCTAAATATGGAATGTTAATTTTTAAATTAAAATATAAAATATTGATATATATATATATATTTTTATAAAAATATTTATTTCTAGCATTTGAATCAATATCAGTATATCTAATTAATTCTTATCTTAAATTCAGTTTTAAATAAATATTTGTTATCACTAATCAATATATATAAATAATTTTGATTTTTAACTGAGTTTTAAATAAGTATTTATCATTTGTTAAACAATTATATTTATAATATAATATTTTGGCAAATGATAATATAATTTAAATCATTCATATTTATCAATTTTCATTTTTTCAGATTCTTACCAAAAAACTATTAATCTTAATGCAAAAAATAATTTTCGTCAAACAAACTAAGTTTAATTGAAAATTTTTATTTTTAGCTATTTTTCTTTCTTTTTTCTTCTTTTTTGGCACATGAACAAAACAATTAACTTTAAATTATTTTTTTCTCTCTATACTTTCCTCGTAAGAGCATCTCTAATGTTGTTCTTTATTTTAAAAGTATATTTTAGATAATAAAAAAAATTTAAAAAAATTTTTAAATAGAGCGAATAAATTTATTTAAATTCAATAAACTCTTTATATTTCAATTTCTTCATTTTATTTTATCTCATAAATGTTAATTGTGAGAAAAGAGAAATTTTTTAATAAAATAGTCAATAAACAATAAGATAACAATTATTAATATATATAAAAAATTAAATTATATTAATCATATTTTATATAGAGAATAAATTTTAACTCTCTAGGTGTAGAGAGCCAAATTTACTCTTTAATCTATAAACTATAAACTAGATTTAAAAAGTAGATTAAAGTCTTATTTTATTCCATCACAAATGAAGAAACCGAAGCAAGAGTACTCTAACGTGCACGAAGTTGGGCGATCATGTTGCTTAGAGTGTTATTAGACGAACCACCTTGTTGCACAGCTTGCCGAGCCACCCGTCCCAAAGCTTGTGCTCTCTCCCTTGCGTTCCTCCCCTTTTCCCCTCCCATCAAATTCCTCACGCCTTCACATATGGCTTCTCGCGAGACAAAACAATTATTCTGCACTAGTCTTTCCACACTAAGCCCGGCTCCAAGTCCATCCACGATAAGCTTGGCATTCAAAGATTGCTCAGCAATCATTGGCCAAGCCAGAATTGGTACCCCAGCTGACACACTTTCTAGCACTGAATTCCAACCACAATGGGTCAAGAATCCTCCTACTGCACGGTGACATAATATCCTGCGCTGATCAACCCATTCTTTAATGACCAAACCTCTATCTTTTATCTTCTCTTCCATGCCATTAGGCAAACTCCATGTTTTTTATCTGACCGCCCAACAAAACGGAAAACCTGACGACTCCAACCCATAAGCCACTTCATCCAGCTGAGCATCTGATACATCAGCTTGTGTACCGAACGAAACATAGATCACAGAGTCTGGAGTAATTTGCTCACCCAGCCACTGCATAATGGAATTCTTTTGGCCATGATTTTCCATTTTGTTGTATAAGAACAAAGGTCCTAAGCACCAAGCCTTAGCTCCAAAGTAGAAAGATTCAAAAGATGGGATATGACTCCGTTCTAGCTCTTCAAAACTGTTAATAACCACACCCCAGCTATTAACGTCGGCCTGGCCGATCTCTTCAATGAGTTGACAAAGTGGGTCGTCATGATTTTGCGTGTTAAGCGTCTCTTGTGGCAAGTCTGCAGTTGTCAATGTGAAGGGAAGCTTCATACCAGGCAAGTCCAAAGGATCAAAAATTGAAGTCGCTTTTAAGTGCGGTTGATGAACCCAGATAGTTTTGCAAATGGTCATAGATAACACGCCCATGCCATGAAACACCAGTCGTGGAACACCAACTGCTTGGCATACAGCAAGCGTCCACCCTAGAAAGAAATCAGAAATGACACAAATGGGATGGGTTTGGGACTGCATCATGGTTCTAAGGATGGTTTCGAAGGGCTTTTGAAGTTGTTTGGTGGCTCGGACAAAAGGAAGGTGGAATTCCATTGAAGGCAGTTGAGAAGTGTTTTCACAACCTTCAGGGATGCCATCAATGGTTGGAAAAGGGATTTCGATAAGATAGACGTGAGGATAAGAAGAAATGTAGTTTGAGATTGATTTAGCATTTCCTGGGGTTGTGATTATGGTTATTTTGATTTGTTGGCGAGAAAGAGCTTTAGATAGGTCTAATAAGGGAAGAGTGTGGCCTTCAGCCATGAACGGGAAGATCACCATATGGGTTTCCAATGCTGAAGGGGCCATTAGTCTCTCTCTCTCTCTCCCTCTCTGCTCTTCAAATTAAGACTCTAAGTTGGCGTATATGTGATCATTCGTACACTGGAAAATTTATTGTAATCAAAATATTAATTAATGCATTGTGGAATCTTGTGGCAATAAAGTTAATGGGCCAACTAGGTCAATCTGGATGGCTTCAAAAGAAACCAAACAAAATTACGACGCATGCCAAAGTCAAAATGTATGATTTCATCTTCGGTTCATCGCACATGGCATCAGGAATTAATCGACTGCGAGCTCCGTGTGTATCACGTAGACGAAACGACAGACTTGACCAAATTATTTTTCTTTTTCTGGCGACCTAGTGAATGAAAAAAATGCATGATGTTGGCCACTATTAACAAGATACATGATGTGGAATTATTTAGTCCACCTTTGTGAACAAAATGAAATTAATTAAAAAATAATAATAACAAAACATAATGCAATAATATGATTTTCCTAATATTTGAAAAATTAAGATTGAACTAATTTGATAATTAATTTATAATTTAATTATTTTAATTGGTGCAAATTAATTATATTTTACAATTTTTTTTATAAATTATCTATTTTCATATTATTTTCTTCTGATCACATAAGCCAATTTTTAATCGGTATTATTATCTTAGAGTATAAAGTACAATATAATCAAAAAATTTGAAAGGGTAAGCTTATATTTGTGACTGTATACTAAGTATCTAAGTAATTGTAGTAATCCAAATTTTTATAGGCAATTTTTAAAATTTCTTCAAATTTTTAAATAAGGAATTATTTGATTCAAATAAATTAAATTTTATGTGGATATTAAGTCAAATCAATAAATTATATAAAGTCTTCCTACTTGACTAATTATTATATAAAGTCTCCCTACTTCAAATTATTTTCTTCTTATCACATAAGCCAAATAACTGTCTTATTTATTCCAACAAGCACAAATAATTTCGATGATTAATTATTCTTCGAATGATCTCAATCTAGGATATTGAGATACATTGCCAAAGTCTCTCATTCAATCTAAATCAATATATATATTATTTTGATAATTTGTTTGATTTTTCTTAAATATTATAAGTAAATTAAAATCTTAATTTGTGAGTTTTTGTTTGAAATATAAATTTTATTTGAATATTATCTCTAAATTATTTTGAAAAATAATTAAAGTAACCTATTTTTGAAAATAAAAAGTAAATATTAATGTAAAGATTTAAACCAAAATTTAAACAAAGTATCAAAGTCCAAGTAATTCCTAATTTTCTTTCAAAAAAAAAAAAAAAGCAATGTCTAATTTGGTTTTTCAACTGACTTTCTTTTTTTATTGTCTAATTTGGTTCAATAGGCCTTTAGATTTTAACTAATTACTTCGATTTATGAAGAAGATGAACCTTTTTAAGCGTATGATGAAAATGACGATTTTTTTTTTTTGTTTTTTTGGTTTATAATGAATATATTGAAATAAATTAAATTTTATTCCATTAGTTAACTGTAATTTTGAAAATTATATAAATTATTTTTATTTCTGAATTAGTTTATAAATAAAAATTTTATTTTCTAGATTGTTAATTGTTCAAATTATTTTTTATGGTAAAATTATACCAAAGCATTTATTGTCGAGATTAATCTTTTATATTTATTGTACATTATACTTCATTTAAATCTTAATTATCTTATTGAATATGAAGATTTTCAATATTATATATTCTTAAATTATAATTAATTTATTAAGATGAGTAAATATAAAACATAAAATACAATGATATTATTCTTACATATATTAATATTTCTATTTATTTAGAGTACTTTAATCAGTAAAACTAAATAATAGTTTATAAATAAAATGATAATTTTATAAATAAAAATTATAATTATAATATTTTTCATAAATTTTATTTTTCATTTGAATTTTAATAAATTATAGATTTAATATCTAAATCCATATTAAATATTTTATCTTCTGTATTATATTAAATGACAAAATCAATAATATTATTATAGACTATAATAGGCTATGTTATTTGTGCATTATATATATATATATATATATATATATATATATATATATATATATATATTACATATTACAATTTCTTTGATAATTTTAATTTATAATCATTTTAATTAGATAATTTCATGTAGGAACTTAATAAAATTTTAAAAATTATTTATATTTCAAACAACTAGCTTGACAATAGATAAATTTTTATCTTAAGCAAATTTTACTACTGAAATCATTTATATATATTAATTAGTTTGGTGTAATATAAGTTTATTAGTATTATTTTTTATTATTCAGCCAAGAGAAAAGTGATCCAGTGTATTTTGCTTTTTATAAGAAGTGAATTCAAATTTTAAATTAAAAAAAATCATTTTATTCCTATAAAAGTAAGAATTTATATGCTTTGTCTCTTCAAATAGATAGTAATTATTCCACGTTACCCTCTTCAATACTTTGCATATACCCTCTCACCATTTTAACATAATTTTTATCACATTTTTCTGCTATGTAATTAAGCATGTACCGACAGAAGGTAAGGAGCATATATTTTTCACATCTTTTGTCATTTACTATATAATAAATAAAGAAAGGATAATATTTTTTTATGGGGATAGATTATTATAATAGATATTTTAATTTGATTATTAATTAATAATGCAATTTATTTTGCATACCCCAGTTCGGACTTCAATTCTGTCGTCTGTATTCAAGTCAGTCAGACTTATCTCATGATGAACAACTCGCCGTCCAACCATGACGATACATAAGTTGACCAAATACATTACACAATTTAGGAGGAACACAACTATTCAAGCGACTGTGACAGATTTTAATGGGGATGTGGCTATTCAAAAACAAAATTGATGGGGATGTGATGTGGGTGTCATTTTTTGGGGGGATGAAAAAATGGTTTGCTATGTTTACTCTTTATGATTTATGGTATTTAATTAAATAATTTTTTATATTTTAATATTATACAATTTAAATTTTTTTTATTTATATAGAAGGCTAGAGACACTTTTCTACCATAAAAACACCTACAGTTGTGATATTATCCACCTTTACCTCTAATTCAGTCTTATCCTTATAAACTATCTCTATCGTACCTCTAACAGTTATTATTCCTCTACCACCAACCTTTGAAAGATCTACTTCTTTTAAAATAGATTACATATATGAGTTAAATTATATCTCAGACAATCAAAATATTCAATACACAAATATCTCATTTTTTAACCCTTATGATGCCTTCTAGAGAAATAAAAATTCCTAGACGAGATCAATCAAAATTTTATTAGACAATCTCCTAAGTCTATTAAGGAATATATCCATTCTTTCAATTTTGATCAATGTTCTATCCAAGCAACGGGAAAAGAGTAGTTTGTCACCTTAGAAATCTCACCTGAATTTATTCAGTAATGGATAAATTGGAGATATTTTGGAGCCATAAGGATAACAGTTAGCTACAACGGGAGAAAAAGTTTATCGATTTTTGCTAGAATAGCATTACTGGATAATCAGTATCTAGAGTACCAACATGCAATTATAGGAACTGTAGATACTTCATTAAATGAGGGATCAGTTATGTTTACATTCTATCCCAACTTTAACCTGTCTTTAAGAGATCCACATGTTCTAAATGCCATAAAAGTTCAGATTCAGATCACTGAAGCTCCTCAAGTCACTTCCGCAACAACGTTTACTTTGCATTGCTAAATGATTTACAGGATTCAGAATCATGCCATCGATTTGTCCCTCCCTTATGAGAATGATGTATTATTAATCATGACAGATACACAAAATGCTTCAACTTGTATTCACATTCCTAGACAAATTTCTAGGAACGAGCTCCTTTAGCTTCGTTCGGAGAAATGGGTAACTAGTTGTGAAAAGATGTATGAAAACACCCAACTTGTTCAGTCTTTTGAATCAATTTACTACAGAAGAGCAGATGGAACTGGAAAAACAAGGTTCAACAGAACTTCATCCTCAGGAGAAACGAGTGTTTTCTCGACACGATTTATGATGACTCCTCATGAGCCAGAAATAGGCATGTTAACTGTCTATTTTACAAATGATGGGACTCCAATTCATCCTTTTAAAATAAACGATCACTGTTTCTTTGATGAATGTGACTGTATAGACTGTCTCTACAATTGGGAAGATGTTGAGGAGAAGAAATTGAAGAAAAAGAAAGGAGGATGTTGAGAGAAAAATATGAATAAAAGATTTGAAGATGGAGATCCATCAGTAGGATTGCTTGGAGAGTCTTCGGGCAGGTATGATTATATTGTCAATTATGGTCTTAACCATACTTTAAACCAGCCACCATCAAATAGTGACCCTCAACCTATAGATCTTTTACCTCATCATAAAAATCCATAGAAAAATAATCCTCAAACCAAAACCCATTTACCATGCTACAAGCAAGCCTTAGAATGGATCAAAAAGGAGTTTGTTCCATCCATAAACCAAACACCAAAACCTTTGCCACAAATATGCATGTATCATACACCTCTTTTTGAAGAAGAATTCTCACCTTTACTAGACCAAACAAACCTAAACAACCAAATTCAGACTATGGAAAATATAAAAAATCCAACTGGTGTAGATTCAAAAGGGCATGCCAGCTGAAGCAGTTCTTAACTGACAATCTAATAATGCTCAAGTCCAAAAAAAAAAATCCTCCAGAACATAGAGTCAAAAGTTGAGAAAGTTTTGTTGCAAGTTCAAAAGGTGGACGATAAAATGGCAGAACATCAAAAGGATGTTTATGAACTAATGGTTGGATTGCAAGTTCAGATGGAAGAAAAACGTAAGGAGGCAATGAGACTAGTTGATCAGAGGGCCCAAACTAAAGAAATAAGGAGAAAGGCAGTCGAAATCCAAAATTTAAAAGACCAACTGGAAAGGATCAAGAAAGACTTTAAAACCTACCGAAACACCATATCCATGATCCCTTTGAACTTCCAATTCCTTAAACAAACCCATTGAAACCTCTAGTTATAAACATCCCAACTACTACTAAACTATAACACTTTGATCTTTCTACTGATCTTTTTCATAAGAAAATTAGGACAGAAAACCTTGCATTAGAACCTGAGGCTAAAGATGCTTCAATGCATACAACCACATCAACTCAATCAGTAGAAAAATCTACACATCATCAACCACCTGAAGCCCAAATGATAAACTCAATTGTTTCATACCTTGAAAAAACCATTGTTTTGATCCCTTCCTTTTCCATGATAAATTCAAAAATAGTGGAAGTCTTTTCTCGATCATCATAATCAAAATCTGATGATTTAATCTCAACTTCAGAAGAAGAATAAGAGGTTTCTACCTAGTCCATGGCTGACCCACATATAGGAGAGTCAACAACTAATCCTTTTTATACTGTAGACCCTCTAAAAGATATGGATACTTTAAGGCTTGGTCTAGAGAAACAACCCAACCCAATTACAACAATGGAGGCCTATAGTTCACTCTAGACAATATAAGCCCAAAATTATACAGAGACAGGTTCCAAGCGTTTAGGGCTTGGATCGATTCTCAAATGAAAAAGCCTATAGCTATTATTTGGTAGGTCCTAGAAGAATTTTTAACAAGGATAATGGGAAGACTGCAAGATTGGTATATGACTTGTGATGAGTACTCAAAGTTAAGGATAGTTCAAAGTCCAGGTGCCTTTGAGTTCTTAGGAATGCTTTATGCAAAGTTCGTGGGAAAGCCACAAGATGCCACAAACATCATTAGAAGGGAATATTTTAATATGAAATGTTGTTCATTGTTGAAAAAGGATATAAAATTTCATTATCAAAGGATGTCCAAGAAATAATATCAGCTGAGAGGATGGGCGAGTCCAGATCTTAAAGAAGCATTCATAACTTCCCTTCCTGAGATATTAGCCTCTTCAATGCATCAGATAATCAGATAGAAGGAAAGGTCTATCAATGATTTGACATTTGGAGAAATGTACCAACTTATGATCCAAGGCCTTGAGAAGCTTTGTTATCAAAGAAAAATTATTCACCAGATGTTAGACGATAGAAAAATCCTTTTTTGAAGAAAGTTTGCAAAAGAACAGACATGTTGATCAAATGCAAAGGTGATGACGAGAGTTGCTTTTGTCTAACAAAGAAGAAGAAGTATTACTTCAAGATAAAAAAAAATCAAAAGAACGCTATAGAAAGAAAAAATGGAAGTTTTTCAAGAAAAAGCATTACAGAGGCAAAAGAGGAACAAACAGGAGTTACTTGTGCGGGAAAAAAGGACATTTCGCAAAAAAATTATCCAAACAAGTCTAAACAGGCGGCAAAGATGATTGAGCAACTTTAGATATTTACAGCAGTAGACCTGGATGGTGTAAATATAAAATCATTATTCTCAATAGAAGATGAAGCCTTAAGTGAAACAGTCTTTGCTATTTAAGAAAGATCATCATTAGATAATGAAGAAATTTATAGAAAACTGCCTCTGAGCAATGCCATGATTCCTTTTCCTAGCTTTCCTATGGAAGCCTCAAAAATTGATGAAGAACATCCAGTTTCCCTAGCCTTTGTTCATATTTTGTCAGAAAAGTTTTGAAAGCCTATTAAGGCGGTAGCTTTTATTGATACTAGAGCCCATTTATCAATGATGAATCCTAAGGTCCTTCTTTCTAAGTACTGGAAGCCCTATAATAAGTACTTCAGAGCTGCAAATGGAGAAGTCTTTCATGTGAGCATTATTACAGCCAAGCTCATTACTGTGCAGTTTTTTCCAGATGTAAGATTCATGTAAAGTTCCTTAGGTCCTCACTGCCTGATAAAGATTTGGTCATCGGTTTTGACCTCTACTTAAATTAGCCAAATTAAAGGTTTTGCCAACAGGTTTCAAGTTTAGAAATTATTTCCAACCCTTTATAACCATCTTTTCCTTTTTCTTGACCCAATCACTTACAACCCAAATTCCTTCGATCTTCTCAAATGTAACCTAAGAACTTCAAACCTATTATTGTGCGGAAAGTCACACTAATTTCCTAACAAAAAATCGAACCCCATTATGGAGCAACCCAAAGTTTTTCATAAGCCTACCCTTCAAGCTCAACGAAGATGTCAACCCAACCAAAGCCACCCATCTAAAAATGAATCTTAAAGATAAAAAAAACTGACCTAATAAGAGTGTTCACAACACTTAGCTTAGGGAATCATTGAGCCCACTAATTTAAATTGGGTTTGTCAGGCTGTCTATGTCAATAAAAGATAAGAATAGGCCCGTGGAAAGAAAAAGTTTGTTATTGGCTACCAGCCACTAAACCACTTCTTAAAAGACGACAAACTTCCCTTACCCAAAATATCCTCATTGTTTGTTCATTTGTCAAGGGAAAGATTTTGTCTAAATTTGATATTAAAGCAGGATTCTGGCAGCTAGAAGTTAAACCAGAAGAAAGATAAAAAACAGTCTTCTGCATTCCAAACAGACATTATCAATGGACGATCATGCCCTTTGGTTTAAAGGTGTCCCCATCTTTGTTTCAAAAAGCAATGATAAGGATCTATGAACAAATTCTTCATAACACACTTATCTATATTGATGATATTCTGATTTTTTCCAAAGATAAGGAATCTCATCAATAAACTTTGAATCAGTTCATGGATCTAACCAAAAGTTATGGCATCATATTGTCCCCCACGAAGATGCAGATAGCAAAAGAAGAGGTCGAGTTCCTAGGCATGACATTTAAAGATGGTCAGTACAGGCCTGGGTCACACATTGCTGCTGAGTTGTTAAGATTTCCAGACAAAGATTTGACAAAAAAATAGATAAAACAATTCTGGGGGATTGCAAATTATCTAAGGGATTTTGTTCCCCATTTTGTGAATCACGCCAGACCACTTCAGCAGCTGCTAAAGAAAAATCCACTGTAATAGGATATGAGTCATACACAAGCTATCAAAAATATAAAGCAAATTATGCAAAATTTGCCACTATTACAGATTCTCTCCTCAGGAAAGAGAATACTCCAAACAAATGTGAGTGACAACTATTAAGGGGTCATACTATTAGAAGAAAAAGTTGGAAAAAAGAGAATCTGTGCGCATGCTAGTGGGGCATTCAAAGAGTTAGAAACCCACTATTGCTCCATGTTCAAAGAAATTCTAGCTGTAAAAAATGAAATTAAGAAGTTTGAATTCCATTTGATAGGACGTCATTTCACAGTCATGATGGACTGTTCATCCTTTATAAGGATGCTAAAATTCAAAGAAAAAACTATTCCTCATCCTTAGTTGCTTCGTTGGAAAGATTGGTTCAACAAACACAGCTTCAAAGTATAACATATAAAAAGGGATGCAAATCTTATTCCAAACCCTAATTTGTTTCCTTAATCTACAAAAAAACCATTATTCCTCTCGTCCTTATGGCAACCTCTTCTTCATCAAGCACAGCTCAAAGACCCTCCTCATCAAATACTTCTCAGACTCACTATCTGAAAATATGAGTTCCTTCTGAAATCCAGCTTTCAACTCCATACTCCAAGATATCCAAAATAGCCATGGAACAGTTATTTGTCTATCAAACCTTTCTCTTAAAAACCTTTGGACCCATCTTCATGGACATCCTAAGATTCCATCCTAGTTATCCTTAGCTCAAAGTCTACACATTCATGGACTTCACCATTGCCAATAATGGAGGATGGACTTGGCCAAAAGAACTGTTGACATTCCTTTGGTATTTCTATCATTTATACACTATAGCAGAAGAAGTTTGTCCCTATCATCTATGGTCATATCTAACAGAGGTCTGAAATGGTTCAAGATATAATCCCCACATGATCACATTTCTGGAATGGTTCCAACCACTTAATAGGTGGATCGATTCATTAAAAGCAAGGTATCAATATTGTGAGCCTCAAATAACACTTCATAAGAGAATAATTTACACTATTCATAGACCATGCTTAGTTGGACTATCAAGAGAAACACCAAGGCCAATGGCTTGTTTTCATGTATACAAAGAATACCAGTTCTCTCTTTAGACAAATATCTCGGATCACCATAAACAATTTAGAGACTTTCAAAGATTCATGTATGGACAAAACAAAACAATCCCAAAAGAAATATGACATTCTCTAGTAGAAGATGCACCATGGGATGCACTGCCAACATGATACCAACAAAGTCTTCTCAATGATAGCAACACATGGGGAGATATCTTGAAATAGTGTCTCCAAAGTGACCTGAGCGAAAAAGACTATATTCCGGATGCAAATTCACAAGATCCATATGAGGCCTATGACCAATACATGAGATTCCACTATTTAGATGATGAGGTGGAAAAGATAGAGGCGAGCAGATAAGAAGAGGACTGTGAAAACATGAACTTATCTCTCTCACATGACCAATAATAAAATAATGAGCTGGAAAAATAAAAGTTGTGAGTTGTCCTAGACATTGTAGACATGTAATAAGTATGTAGTGTTGTGAGCTGTCTTAGATACTATAGACATGTGATAAGCGTGTAGTGTGTTATCGTGTAATAATTATTATGAGTGCTTTCCAGGTTCGATAGATCAACATTATCCTTTTTCCTTAGTTATAAAGGGAGAAGTAATATTTGTAAGAAGGCAGAAAACCCTTTGAAAGACACTGCTTAGTTTGAAATAAATAAATGAGTTTCTAAACACTTCTTGCTAACAGCCAACATGATTACAACTTTCATACTTTTGTTATCTTAAAATCAAAATAGCTTTGGTATTATAATCTTCATGTGCAGTATACTAAGAGAGCAGTGATGCTATTAGAAAACTTGTTAGTCTATTATTGTTGCCATAGCCACAACTGCATACTATTCATGAAACATTGTAGTTAAAAATTTTATAGTGATCTTTTCATGATTTTTCATATTTAATTAATTTATTTTTTATTTTTCAATATCACATAAAAATAATATTTTCATTTGATTTGTTATACTATTAGATCTTAAAATTATTTTTTTATTTCAATATGTTTTATTGTAATTATTTAAAAATTTCAATATTGTATTAAAATTTTAGATTTCACCATTCTAATTGTCCAAGAAATTTTATTATATTATTTTTTAATTTTGAAATAAAAAGAAAAATTCAAATAAATTAATTTTAATTTTAGTTAAATATACACTAAGATTATAATCAAAATCATAATATAGCAAAAAATAAAAAATATAGATATCTTTAATTATGATTATACTTAATCTATCTAAGTGTAAAACATTTTAATTATAAAAGCATAAAAAATATGAGTGTCGTCCTTCATTATAATGTTATTCTATTATATTTTAATTAATCCAATTTTATTATGATTTTAATGTCTCTTTAATTGTGATTATACTTAATTTATTTACGTTTTTGCTTTGTTGTTTCAATTACAAAAAAAAATTAAAAAATTGGTGAAATAATAGAGATAGTGAAACTTGAAATTTTAATATAATACTGAGGTACTATAAAATTTTTGAATAATTTTAATAAAAATGTCAAATTAAAAAAATAATTTTAAGATCTAATAATGTAATAAATCAAATGAAAAATAATTATTTTAATGTAACATTAAAAAATAAAGGATGAATTATTTAAATATGACAAATTATATAGATCATAATAAAAAACATAAGATTCTTAATGGAAAAGTTAATGGTAATATAATAGAAATAAATGTGAGAGACTAAATAATATCACATTGAAATATGAAAAATAACTTAATTAAATATAATAAAATTATGTGAGTTTATAGTAATTAATCCTAATTTTTAGCAGGGTCAAATCGCGTATGCTAGAGTTGGCAATTGAGAAGCTCAAGTTACTTTTCGTGCATTCAGGTGATTGTATATAAAACTTTACACTCTGAGAGGGATTATTGAATTAAGTTATAAATCGGTTATTTAAAATTATTTTAAAATAAATAAAAAATTAAATATTTAAAAATTAAAATTGATATTGAACTGAGATGAAGAAATATTCACTTCGTATGGAATTAATTTTGGAATTGATTTAGTTCCTATTAAGAATTAACAGATCGGTTCAATTTAAATCAAATATTTGGATATTCAAATTTTTTAAAAAATAAGTTTACAAAAAAAGAAAAGTTTATTTTATATATATATATATATGCCATTCTAAATTACTATTCCAATTTAGATTGATTCAATTATTTTTTAAGTTTTTTTATTCTTTTTAATTTTTAGTATTTTTTAATGCAATTAATTGATTTAGTTTGATATATCTAGGAATTGCACTAAAATTCCATCTCATTCCTGTAACTTTGTAAAAATAAATTCTTCTCTCTATTTCTACAAATTCCACAAATTGCTAGCAAAAAGGAAATCTCATTGCCATATTTTTTTGATAGATAGAATACTAGGGAAAATTCATTTCAAAATTGAATAAAAAATCTCAAAATTTACCGATAATGATAAAAATGAGAATGAAAACTAAAGATTCTACCTAAAGGAAGGTAAAAATTAAAATATATAAATAGATATGAAGAAATAAAAAAAAGTCTAAAAGAATAGAGAATTTATTGAAATTTTTAATATATATATATATATATATATAAAATTAAAAAAGAAGAAATTAGGCTATCATGGCCCATTAAAAAACAATGAAAGCTTCTGATTACTGCAAATAAGAGAAACTTAAAAGAGAGAAGGAAGAAAGTGAGAGAAAATGCTAAAATTTTTATTATGCGCTTAATTGCCATGTGTTGATATACAAAAGGACTGATTTACAATTTCTTTTTAAAAAATAATTATGTTTCATTTTTTTTAAATACAAGATAACATTGCCTTTTGGAATGAGAGATTTGTTATATTACAGTTACTATAACTAAAAAGTTTAATTAATAAAAAAATATATGAATAATAAAACTAATGAAAAATGTATTGTATAACTTGTTCAAAAAGCTTTAAAAATTTGCCAGCCAGACTCTGTAGTATTTGGACTCCTCTTAATTTTGTTATTAATTATAAATCATGATTGCCAGAACCTATATGAAAATATCATTTGAAATACTTATTGTCATTTAAATAGGGTTGTAAAATCATGTATCATGATTGTGTTCAAAAAAATTATATATGATTTAATTAAGTAGAAAATAGATTAACGCCCCTTTAAGGAATTACCCTTTTTTCTGAGCTAACAAAGTAATTTAAATTAAAACCATATTTTAAATTACTGAAAATGTTGTGTACTCATTTATACAAATCAAAAAATATCGAAAAGATAACATGCATATATTAGCTTCTAAATTTTTTGTATTTGTACCGCTAAACTTTTGAATTTTTATCTGTATACATTAAGTTCTTAGATTTTTTTATGTTATTGAGGGATTGTTTTATAGTTTAAGGACTCAATATATGGGGTCTGTTAATATAAATATGAAGAATTCAAAAGCTAAAATATATGATCTAATAATAATATAATAATAGTGATGATAACAATGATAATTAAATAAGTATGTATGTTTGGATTAATTACTCTAAACTCTCATACATTTATTATATTTAATTAAAGTCATCATTTATTTTTCAATATTATATTAAGTCATCTTTCATATTTATCTCATTACACTAAAAAATTTTTAAAAATTAAAAATTTCGTAAGTCAAAAGGAATTTGGTTAAAAGTGAATTTTATATTTTATTGAGTTAATCACTTTGAACTCCTTAACGTTTGTCATATTTAATTAAATTATTTTTCACTTTTTAAAATATTATATCAAATTATACCTTACATTTGTTTTGTTACACTAAAACGTTTTTACAATATTTATATGAATTTAACAAAAAACATTTATTCCATTATATTAAAAAGTTTTATGGTGTTCATATAAATTTATTTTAGACTGTTCATGAAGATTTTTGGGGTTGGGGGGGCTTGGCGAAGCCCAGATCTGCAGAAAAGATTATGGGCACCGTTATTTTTGTCCACGAGCAAAGCATTCTGTGTTTGGAAAAATTGCTTCAAGCTTTAGTTAGATCGGCCCATTTTGGTCCATAGGAACTATTACATCATAGATGGGCCAATATCCTGCTTCTCTAAAAATTTTTGCTGAGAACTAATGGCTATTACCAACAAAGTGTTAGCCTAGTATTGTTAACTTGAATTTTGTAAATTTACTAATTTGGATATAAATAAATCTGGTTTTCATTAACTCGGGAATAAAACATATTAAGTGAATTTTTTCCAATGATCAAAACTTTCCCTATATATATATATATATGATTATTTTGTGTATATATCTTTTATTTCAATATTTTTTTGAAAAAAAAAAAAAGAAAAATTGAATAAAAGCATAGTGGTGACAACAAGACATTTAATAGCATATATCCCTGTTATCATCCTACTCAATCTCAATCAACCAATAAATGCCCTTTGAGTTATCATATGAGTCAGTTCACATGACATCCCACCGTTCTATCAGGAGTATCAACTATTCATGTCTTAGGCTCTATTTGAAAAAATTAGTTGATAATCTAGTTACCAACTGATAATTTAGGAGATGAAAATCTGGTAATCGATAATCTAGATGATTAATGTAAAAGTGTATGGTAAAAATAACTGAAAATTTTAAAATGACATAAAAGGATATTAACTGTAATTTAAATAAAAAATAAGGAAAAAATCATAATCTAGTAGTTTATTTAGTTAAACGCGAGTTTTACTAGTTTTGTTTTAGATAGATTGTAATCTATTTTTCTTTTCTAAATAATCTAGTTCACCGTACAAAATTTATTGGTCAAATTAACCTATATTAACAGTCAAACTATATTATAATTTAGTTTTGTCATGCTAAACAAAGCCATAAGCTGCTTTTCATTTGTAACGTATACCCAGTTGCTTAATTACTGCTAAAATAAAATCCTCTCACACTACTGACATATGGATATTAATTTAATGCTTACTTAATATATATATATATATATATATATATATTGGCTCACAAGAAACTTCGAAGTCTCAAATTATAGGAACTGAAAACGACCAAACATAGAAAACAAAGAGGAGAATAAGAAGAACAATATGATGATGGAGGTCTCTCTTCTCCTTAGAATCATGACTTCAGTGGTTCTTGTGGGATTGGTTTGCTTTAGCATTCATCTCTACAGGAAAATCTTGCTTAGGTCTAAGAGGGTGAGGAAGATGCTCCTCATGCAAGGTATCAAGGGACCTTCTCCTTCTTTGCTGTATGGGAATCTCTCCGAAATGCAACAAATCCAATCTAAGGTGATGAAGTCTCAAAGTCATGGTGATATTGTTGCACATGACTATACTGCCTCCATTTTTCCATACTTGGAGCATTGGAGAAAACAGTACGGTAAGATTTTACCTCCAACTCTCATAATTAAAAATTTCTTTTTCATTAAATTGTTTCAATATAATTTGTGTTAAGAGTTCGAATGATTTAGAAATTTTATCTATGTAACTAGAGTTTTCTGTTGCAAGAGCATGCAGTAGAGCAAAATTATGAAAAAATATTTTAATATGATAAAACAAAGTAAAAATGATAATATATTTTATATATTACGTGTCAAACCAAATTAATCATTCAGTTTTAAAATGATATCAGCATTTTACTTTATTTTTATTTTTATTATATTCGTATTCCATCTAATTTTTTTTAATAGTAAAGTATGCAAATGATGACGAAGAATATTTAAGGAAAATGAAATTTGAAAACAACTAGCAGTGCTAATGATACACTCACTCTTTTCTAACTATATAACTAAAAGCATAAATGAGCTTCCCTTCACTAATTCTGGTGTAGTTCAATGTTTATGGACCCAAGGTTACAAAGTCTAATTGATGAAATAAAAAAATAATTGATGACGGTCCATGCTTCAAAGCGAAGCAACTTTCTTTATCATTTGTGTCCAATTGGATTTGCACTGGAATTCAACAGAATATATTCTTGCCAATAACCAGTCCAATTATTATTTAGTAGTAATATTTTAAATTAGAATAAATGAATTTATCTAAGTATGCAAGTTCAAAAGTCAATCTGTAAGCTCCTTTCGCGGTGCACAACGTCTCTGAATTTGGGCCAAATTTTTTAAGTTTTACCTTACTTTGCTTATGAAATTTGAACAATGTTTTGCATTAATCGTATAATATTCAAGTCTTTTTTTCCTTTTTCTTCAAAAAAAAGAAGTCGGTGATCTGCACATATAATCTGTCTATTCGATATCATGCATAGTGAAAATTACTTGAATAATCTGGCGGAAAAAAAATTTACTGGAATAATATAGTTTATGTAATCGAGCAATTGGATGGTGGAAGTAAAATAATTGGAGTGGTGGAAATGCAGGTCTCGTATACACCTATTCAACTGGATTTAGGCAACATTTATATGTGAACGACCCAGAGCTAGTCAAGGAAATGAACCACTCTATTAATTTGAACTTGGGGAAACCTACTTACATGACCAAGAGACTTGAACCCATGCTCGGCAATGGGATTATAAGATCCAATGGCCACATTTGGGCTCACCAGCGCAAAATTATTGCGCCAGAGTTCTTCATGGACAAGGTCAAGGTACGAGATAAGTGTTTGCCGCTTCCTCCTTTCCTTTGTTAATGGCTAGATTAGGCTCCAACTGTACCCTTGAAAATATTGGGCAGCACATACACATACTATTTTGCAAAATTTAAATGCATTAAAAAAATAGCAGAAGCAATGTCAATAATGTAACGTAGTTCATCATTTATTTGGATTACGTAGGGGGATCAAACTCTGAATAAATTTTCATTAATAAAATAGTAGGTTACACATAAAGTCTTTATAAATTAATTCTAGCTATAAAAATAAAGATCTCATCAAAATAATAACACCCAAAATATTTTCTAAAAAAATGTAAATTTATATTTTTATTATTTTATCCCTCACACTTTAGCAGCTGAGTTGACACTGTGACAACTCAGCCCTATTACAACTCGGGGTCGGCGCTATAGCAGCTCGATATTATCTAGGGATTCTACAGGCTGGAACTAAATTCTTTAGATTTAGTATGAAAGAAGTGTACGAGGTATTGAAAAACTGGGCTGGGATTTAACCAGGATTGTATTATATATTTTGTTTCTCTCATAGTGGAAGAATATGGACATCCCTCCATTTATTTTGATCTTGAGTTAAAATTAGTTCAAAAATTATGAAAAAGAAATTTTTAAATGCATAAAGAAATATTACGAAGTATTTTTATTTTTTATATAAAAAATTGTAGGAGCAATGATACATGTCTTAATTAGAGATGATCTTTATTAAAGAGATTTTCACATAAAATCTCTTTTTTCTTCTTGTGTTTACATTTTACACTTAGGTATTTAGGATTTTTCAAATGAAAAAATGTTTTGTATTATTAATAGAAATTGTCTTTAATCCAAACATGAATCATTTTCCATAGTGTTAATGAAAGTATACATGGGAGAGACAGGGCATGGTGGGATTAATGGTGGAGTCAACACAACCATTGGTGAGAAAATGGGAGGAATACATTGAAGAGCAAGGTGGTAGGCAAGCAGACATTAGAGTTGATGAAGACATAAGAGGCCTCTCAGCTAACGTCATTGCAAGAGCTTGTTTCGGGACCTCTTACTTCAAAGGAAAACAGATTTTTGCCAAGCTTAGGAGCCTCCAACAACTACTTACCAAGCAAAGCATCCTTTTTGGTGTCACAAGTTTCGGGTATCTACCTTATCTTCTCAACTACTCATATGTTAACTTAAACACTCCGTTAACTTTCTCACGTTGTATTAAGTTTCTTGGAGTTTGTGGTTTATGTGTAACCACTTTTTCTTTATTGGTTGTTTAGATAGCTTCTTTTGTTGTAACTTAAGCTTTGCTCAGTACTAACACCTAATGCAATGGGCCGACATATGCATGTGAATATGGCAGGTTCTATGCGATCAAGAGCCACAAAATGATCAATAACTTGGAGAGGGAGATAGAATCCTTAATCTGGGAGACAGTGAAAGAACGCGAGAAGCAATGTTTAGAGAAAAATTGCATCGAGAAAGACCTAATGCAACAACTACTTGAGGAGGCCGCCCATGAGAGCAATGCTAGCAAGTTTTCACCTAAGCGATTTATAGTTGATAATTGCAAGAGTATATACTTTGCAGGCCATGAATCAACTGCTACAGCTGCATCCTGGTGCTTGATTCTCCTTGCTTTATATCCACAATGGCAGTATCTTATCCGGGAAGAGGTGACTCAAGTTTGCAATGAAGATGGCCTAGACGCAAACTCATTGTCCAACTTGAAGATGGTAACATATATATTTATATATATATATATATATATGGAAAGTGTCATTTCTTTTTTAAGCAAATAAAATAAGGTCAATAGTAGCCGGGACTATAAGGCAGGAACTCAACCATTGAGCTATTGCGCATTACGTTGACAATATCATTTTTGGATTATGACTAACAATAATGTTAATTTGTACTGAATACAGGTGACTATGGTGATTCAAGAAGCATTGAGGTTATACCCACCAGCAGCATTTGTATCAAGGGAGGCACTTGAACAAGTCGAGATAGGAAAAATTAAAGTTCCGAAGGGTGTATGCATATGGACATTGATTCCAACCTTGCATAGGGATCCCAATATATGGGGGGCAGATGCTAATGAGTTTCGACCCGAGAGGTTTGCTGATGGTGTCTCAAAAGCTTGCCATTTTGCCCAAGCATATATCCCATTCGGCGTCGGGTCTCGTTTGTGCTTAGGTCGAAACTTTGCTATGGTACAACTAAAGATAGTTCTATCCCTCGTTGTGTCCAAATTTACCTTCTCTTTATCTCCCAATTATCAACACTCTCCTGCTTTTAAAATGATTGTGGAGCCTGAGCACGGTGTACAAATTCTAATTCAGAAGGTCCAGCAGCAGCTTACGTGATCAAGAAGAGATTATCAAATAAACTTAAGATTAAGGACATTATTAGTATTGTTAAATTCATCTTCCTCTACTCCTCCAACTTACATAACCTCCTGCCATGAGCACTAATGTGCCATGTCAATATCAATCCAGCACTGTAGCATCTATGCTGTATGGATGCGCATCCTAAATAGCTTTTCTTTATTACCTTGTCCTTGCTAGATGTGATAAAAATGAAATAATCTGTATTATTAATACTTTCATTATTATTATATTTGGGAAATGCATTATTATTGTCGTTGTTGCTGTTGATAACAGAAGCATCAGGATTCGAGGCAAGGACGGCATTTTACAGTAACAGCAGGAAACTCTTCTGTTAATCAAGTCAATTTACAATTCCCTAAGCCCCCCCCCCCATCGTTCCCTTGCATATACATATGGTTAGGTAAGTATATAACTTGCCTACCTACTTGGCAAGGGGTAATTTGCAAAAGGGGTTTTAAAAAACAAAAATAGAGAAAAATGCAGGTAAAGTAATAGATGGTCAAAAAAATCAGTCTACCAGTTTAATTAGTGCACCAATTAAATTTAGGGTTGAACATGATTTTCAAAGTAATTGAACTGAATCGAAAAATTAAATTGGTATTAGTATTGAATTGAAAATAACTGAAATTTTTTTTGAATATTGAAAGGAAATTGAATTGAAATTTTTTTTTTATGAGTATAAGACCAGTTCTTTGTTAATAACCAGATTACGAATTGGACAAAAACTATATAAATATAAATATATATATATATTAAATATTTAATGGATAATATATTTATTCAAATGATATATATAAATTATATATTATTAAATTATATAATTATATTACGTAATTATATAATTATAAATTATATAATTAATTGTATTATGATAATATATAACTAATTATATATTAATTATATAAATTATGAATTAATTTGCGATAGTTATTTCTCCACCTAGATGTCCATATAAAGGGCTTGCCCACTCTCTTTAATAACATATATAAAAAAAAAAAAAAAATTCATTTCTCTTCAATATTTTCTCTCTAGCTTTAAGTCATTCATTCAGTTTAGTATGACAGAGTTCTAACAAATTTAATTATCTAAGAAGCAAAAGTTTTGATAAATTTAATTTACTAAGAATCAATTTTACTAATATTCAATTTTATTTTATTTTTTATTATATATATCATGAGAGACAAACGAGTATCTAAGGTAAATAGATGAATTTACTTTAAGTGAGTCATGTGATATATAAACCTCAATTCTACAATTGATTGATTTGCAATTTCTATAATTATTATTAATTTTTAACTATAATTCTTATTCTATATTAATTTTAACTTCTTATTGTATATTAATTTGTCCTGCAATTTTTAGTTTCTATTTATATTTAATTTTTTCCTAACATAAATGTCAATAAAGTTTCATTTTCTTCTCCAACAATAATTTCTGACTTCTTTTTTTTTTAAAAAAAGAACGCAATTTGTCTCAATTTGTTATGGATGAATTTTTACTGCATGGTTTCTTATCATCTTTGGATTAATGGATTAAACAAAGGATGAATAGTTTTTAAACTTGAAAAAATTCAAATTTGAATATTAAATGGAGCCAAAATATCAAAAAGAATTGTTGTTTTATTATTGAGGGGTCTCTATTGCAATCTAAATTATAAACCGTGACAAATGACTAGCTTGGAAATTCAATTTTATAAATATAAGTAAATTAACCATAAAGGAAAAAAAATATAGAGGTAAGAGATAAGATGAATGATACGCAATTAAGCACCACAAAGCCATGAAAACCATAAATGGGAGGAAAGTAGGGTGGTCCACCTACTAATTCCCTAATAAAAAGGAGAATTCAACATGTTACATGTGTTTGAGGCCAATACAAAGTCAAGAGACCTCCTTAATCTCTAACAACCTACAATCTTCCCTTCTTTTTTTTTTGTTTCTCTATTGTCCTAAACTGCATCATCTCCTCATTAACTATTCTATCCCATCCATAATTTTAACCTTCCATGAATACTCCTCTCTACCTTTTTTTGCATCACTTGTAAGTTCTCTCTCTTCTTGTTATTGATATCCGTCAATCATTAAGATAAGTTCATCATTCTTGTTATTGCGATACACCGTTTAGCTGCATCATATAGGTTTAGCGAGTCTGATCATACTCTAGAAAATACAATTCGTAGCTTGATATATATATATATATATATATATGGAATTATCTTTTCTAAACATGTACACATCATATTGGAATTGCATGTAAAAGGGAGGCCTGTTTAACTTCATTTTTTCCTAGTTATGGAAGGGTGTTAAAGTAAAGAATTTATCCCTAAAAAAGATTTAATAATATAATTGCTTATAATCAACTAACATTTATCTACTTTTGATAACCTCACATTATCTGATATTTGATGCAGTAACAATTAACATTCTGGTAAAGAAGAAACAACACAGGAAGTATGTCTTCTGATACCGCTCCACATGCACCAAGAAAGATCCTAATAACTGGTGCAACTGGTTTTATAGCTTCTCATGTAACTAATAGGTTGATCAAGAACTATCCTGATTATAAGATTGTTGCTCTTGACAAGTTAGACTACTGTTCTTCCCTCAAAAATCTTAATGAATGTCGATCCTCTCCAAACTTCAAGTTTGTAAAGGGTGATATTGCTAGTTTCGATCTTGTAAACTACCTCTTGATAGCTGAAGATATTGACACCATAATGCATTTTGCTGCCCAAACCCATGTGGATAATTCCTTTGGAAATTCTTTTGAGTTCACCACCAACAATATTTATGGTACTCATGTGCTTCTTGAAGCTTGCAAGGTCACTCAACTGATCAAGAGGTTCATTCATGTCAGTACCGATGAAGTTTATGGTGAAAGTGACATGGAGAGTGATATTGGCAATCCTGAGGCTTCTCAACTCTTACCTACAAACCCTTATTCTGCAACAAAAGCTGGGGCTGAAATGCTTGTCATGGCTTATCACCGATCTTATGGCCTTCCTACTATTACTACTAGAGGCAATAATGTGTATGGTCCTAACCAATACCCAGAAAAGCTTATCCCTAAATTTATTATGCTTGCCATGAAAGGCGAGCAACTGCCCATCCATGGTAATGGTTCAAATGTCAGAAGCTATCTGCATTGTGAGGATGTTGCCGAGGCATTTGATGTGATACTTCATAAGGGGGCTATCGGACATGTGTATAATATTGGGACCAAGAAGGAAAGACGAGTTCTAGATGTTGCTGAGGACATATGTAAGCTATTTGGATTGGATGCTAAGAAAGCTATAAACTTTGTTCAAGATAGACCTTTCAATGATCAGAGATATTTTTTGGATGATCAGAAGCTCAAGAAGCTTGGGTGGCAGGAAAAAACTCCTTGGGAAGAAGGCCTAAAGATGACATTGGAGTGGTATACAAAGAACCCAAACTGGTGGGGCAATGTATCTGTTGCTTTACATCCACATCCTCGCATTTCAATGGCAATTTGCTCACATGATGATGCATGGCTACTAGAGAATGGATGGGCCAGGGAGAACAATAACAATTCAGGAATGAAGTTCTTGATTTACGGTAGGACTGATTGGATAGGGGGATTATTGGGGAAGCTTTGTGAAAATGAAGGTATTAGATTTGAGTATGGTAAAGGAAGATTAGAAGATAGGACATCAATCATTGAGGATATGATGAGAGTAAGGCCAACTCATGTGTTCAATGCTGCAGGTGTTACTGGAAGGCCTAACGTTGATTGGTGTGAGTCACATGAAGTAGAAACACTTAGGACAAATGTGGTAGGTACATTAACTTTGGCCGATGTTTGCAGGGAATACAAATTGTTGATAATAAATTTTGCAACTGGTTGCATATTTAAGTATGATAATGAGCATCCAGAAAGCTCAGGCCTTGGTTTCAAAGAGGAGGACAAGCCAAACTTTGCGGGTTCTTTCTACTCCAAAACTAAAGCCATGGTAACAAATTAAAATATGTTATCCTTAACATGATTATGATATATATATATGTATGTATGTATGTATAAAAAAATAAAAGACGTGATGTATGCAGGTGGAAGAGCTGCTAAAAGAATATGAAAATGTATGCACTTTGAGGGTTCGAATGCCGATATCATCTGATCTTAGCAATCCAAGAAATTTCATCACAAAGATAAGTCATTACAATAAGGTTGTAAACATACCTAATAGCATGACAGTGTTAGATGAGTTGTTACCTATCTCAATCGAGATGGCAAAAAGAAATTGCAAAGGAATATGGAACTTCACCAATCCAGGAGTTGTAAGCCACAACGAAATCTTGGAAATGTACAAAAATTACATAGACCCTGAATTCAAATGGGTGAATTTTGATCTAGAAGAGCAGGCAAAAGTGATTGTAGCACCAAGAAGTAACAATGAGCTAGATGCTACAAAGTTGAAGAAAGAATTTCCTCATTTGTTGTCAATTAAAGACTCACTCATTAAATATGTTTTCGAGCCCAACAAGAGGACTTGATCTGTGCTTTTCTTTTCTTTTTTTTTTTTAGAGAGATTTCAAAAATAGAGAGTGAGATCAATTTTCATTTAGCATTAAGGTTATTTTGACATTCTATGTAATTCTTTTTTTTTTTTTGTCTTCAGTTTTTATTTATTTTGATGTTAGACATGTGTTACCATATTATCAGAGAAATCTTCTAGTCCAAATAATTTAGAATTTATTTTATATCTACATAATTGTTTTTTTTTAAATGATTTGTATGGTAACATCATTAGGTATATCTATTTCAATTTGAATGATTTATAGCTAAACTCTTTTGTTACATCATCAAGTGAATTTATAGCAAAATTGTTACCCCTTAATTATATATATTTAAGAATTTGGAAGGTGATAAGATACATTGGGTAAATTGCATTGAGATCATTTAATTATAATATTCAAATCAACTAAATCTTAATCACAAGTTAATTGGAGTCTGCTATATGAATTTGTTTTTTTTTTTTTTTTTACTCGGAGCGATCTTGAGCTACATTTTTGAAAAGATATAAAGTCTTTAAGTTATTTTGAATAACTTTTTTTCATGTGAGTTTAGGTCTACCCTTCCCTTCTTACTTGTGTCTACTCTAATATGTTATATTTTTATTACCATTTTAACATAGCAGTAAGGTTAGAGTATGGTCCAGTCTAGTTCGATGTTTTATAAAATGTCCGATTAGACCGAATCATTGGTCCTTTAAATTAAAGGACTTGGACCAAGACCAAAAAATAAAGAACCATATTGAATTAGACTGAAAAATTAGTCTAATTCAGTTCCGTTATTCAATTCTAATTAGTTTTATTTGAATTTATTCAATTCAATTAGTTTTTTTAGTTCTAAATTAAAAAAAAAAAATTTCATGCTCAAATAAATTCAAATCTCCATCATAAAATTTTTTTATTATTATTTTATCCCATAAAAATTAAATTGATGCAATACATTAAATTGAGATCAATATATTAATAATATATTTATAAATTATATATAAATTGTAAATGATATGACAATGAAACTTTATATTATATATATGTAATTAGATTATTATATATTGTATATTTGATTATAACTATATGTACTTATAACTATAATTATATAATATATTATATATTGATACATAATTTACTCATAATGTAATAATAATTAATGTTAATATTATATATAATATAATTATATAGTTTGATGTACATAATTTTTATATATTATTTAAATAAATATATCATCCATATAATATTTAATGTTTATATTTTAAGTTGTATATAATATATTTATATGTTAAAATTATATATATATATATATATATATATATTCTTCAGTTAAATTCAATTCAAGTCAGTGTAAGTTGATTTCGCTCTAATTCTTAGTCCAATTATTAATAAAGGATCAATCTTGTATTTATAAAAATTTTTCAGTTCGATTTCAATTCAATCTCTAAAAAAATTTAATTATCTTCGATTCAGTATTAATATCAATTTATTTTTTTAGTTCGACTTAGTTACTCTAATAACTATTCTCAGCCCTATGTAGCAGTATACGATGGCTGCTGCCAGCACAACAGATTACTATTTTAAAGTCCAACCAAATTAGTAGATTGAGTTGACAAAATTAAAAATTGAATTGGTAATTAATTCAGTTTAAATTAGATCAATTTTCAATATTTCTCTATTTTTAGTTGTTGTAAATATATTTTAAATTTTAATATTTTTTATTTTAATGCTGTTTTAATAATATGTTTTAATTTATTATAATCAATCTGAATTTAAAAACATTGCAACATATGAGTGGAGTTTGCCAATGGGATACTGGACTTTCATTCCTCGTGCAAACATGTGCTCTAATAATCAATATTACGAACAACATGGTTGGTCCCAGCCTATATCCATCGTTGTCCTATACTTGTCAACACCATTTCCTAATGTTTGGTAAATATGGTGGAATCTGTATCATTTTCTGTGCTTTTGTTAAGAACTCTTTACATTCTGAGGTTGAGCTTCCACAATAGTATGACCACGACGTATGTATACCGCATTCATTGTTGGCCATTTATTTTTATTTTGATTCGCTTGGAAACTTTAATTATTCTCTGCTATATATATATATATAGTAAGTAGACAAACATCACTACCCACAAAGTATATAACTAAATAACTCATTGAGATTTTGCTTTGCGGCAATTGATTTTTGTCTACTTTTTCTCTTTCGGCTAATGGTGTAATGACGGCTAATAGTCTTCAATTTCGTGCAATTGGTGATAATATTAATTAGATTAATTCATAAATTCATGATATAACATCATCCTCCACCAAATTAAATTCTTGTTAGATTTATATTTAAGTTATTAATCGGAATGGTATTCTCATTCTGTTTTATGGGTAATTTAAAACAAAATAAATGATTTATTGTAGGAAAGTGAAAATGTGGGTTTTTATCATTCACTTATTTTTGTATTTTATTGAGAGCTTGTCTCCCACTTGATTGAGAATGATTGCATGCATCACCAAAAGTTTATTCATTTCATTAAATATACTAATTTTTATTGGCATTAATTTTATGGAATTGTTGATAATTTATTGTATACATGCTAAATGCGAGTATTATTAACATTAAATTAAGAAAAGCTTTTGTTTTATGCTGATTCTTTTGCTTTTCTTTTTTGAGTAGAATTTAATATTTTCTCTTTTTTCTAAATTAAGAAAAGGGAAATTCATATTGAATTAGAATATATATATAACTCTTAAATCTATTTTTATATCACAATACTAAGAGCGTGTATGAGAATATCAAATTGAATTGAAAACTAAATTGAAAAAAATTGATTTTAAAAAAATACTTAAAAGAATAAAAAATTTTCAGTCTAGCACTTCCAAAGTCAAAAAGGGATAGTTCTAGGCAACACCTATATTCAAATCGAGAATTATATCATTTTATATCGATTATTCCATATCTAGTACTTTGTGTGCATGTGTGTGTTAAATTTTTGATTCTTGATTCTTATTTTGATGTTAGCAAATATAAGTTGTGTTGATCTTAATTACAAGTTTGGATGACTTTAGCTTCTTTAATTATTTTTTAAAAATTTCATAAGAAAAAAGTGTGCGTAAAGAAGAAAAATAATAAAAAAATCAAAATAGAACGAACAACAAATCATAAAGCTATATTATTTAGGTGGAATAATATTGTGCAATATTGGAATAAGTTTGTTCACCGTGAAGAAAAATTCAATTGCGTATGTATAGCCTTATTGAATATTCTGTGCAACATAGTTTAAGTCATATTAAGGAAGTGAAATTACCATATGCAAACATGAGATAGGTCCATTCACCATGAATAAATTTTAAGAATTTCACACGAAAGTTAGAATGAACTAATTAGTGTTGAACAATTATTTGAAAAATGTTCTTATATTGGGTAGTTTGAGAGCAGTTTAGTTGAATGATTCTCTTTACATAATATTTATATTTTTATATGTAAGGTTCATCACTAGGTTGGGTAATAAAATATTTTATATAATTTTATCAAAGATTTAAGATAGTGTCTATAAATCTATCTTGAAAATGCTTTAAGATAGTACCTAATAAATCTATTTTAGATAGATTTGAGTAACACTTGAAAGTTTACTTATGAAGATTTGGATAACACTTGTTAAATTAAACTCTCTAGTGACTAGATGAGATGACATAGACTAAAGTTGTGTCAAACTTCTATAAAATTTGTCTTTACCTTATGTGATGGCCTTGCAAGAGTGTAGTGTGTTAATCTTTTGATAATTTGTCATTATTCTATTCACCCCCTTCTACAACCCAAACATATAAAAATATGGAATTGTATTTATAATGTCAAATAGTTGTATTTGTAATTTGAAAAATATTTGTACTTATAAGAAGATTGATATTTGAGCTTTAGTTTGAATGAATTTTTATTGTTATTATTATTATTTTTTATTTTTTTAGAATTAATATAAATATTATGTTGTAATTTTATATTTTATATTTTTAAGTATTTGATTTTGGATTTCATATTTTAGATGGATACGAGATTAATTACATTTATTTGTATTTGAAAATTTTGAAAATTGTCAATCTCTTAAAGTGACTTGTTTTGTGTTATTTATCTCATTTGTTTTATATCTCACATACTATTTTATTTTGAAATTTTATTACAAGACAAATTAGGATTCAATAGTATATACGGTGAGATTAATTCTTAAATTTTAAAGAGCTGAGAATTTTATGACAAAACAAAACAAACCTCTGTATACTACCTGAATTCATTATTACGTGTAAAATAAGACTTTGAAAAGTTAATTAAATAAAAGAGATTTTGGTTAAGTACCTGTTTTTCATCACCTGAGCCATTCATATTACACCAATCGAATGCCATGCTGATCATTTCTCTAATATTTAAATTTAATGCAAGGAATCTTTATTATTATTATTAAAAATTTACAATTAGATGTATTTTAAATATATAAAATTAAAATAAAAGAGTAAGTTAAATTTTTTGTCTTTCTATTTCTTTAAAAATGTATGCTTTCTCCATCTCAAAAAATTTTTTCGATATTTCTTTGAGGTCCCACAATACATGTCCATTTTTACTAATTATAACTAATTTTCTAATTTATCTTTATTAATTATTAAACTAGTAAAATATATTTATTTTTTCATTGAATATAATTAAGAGTATAAATAAAAAATATATTATAATTGTGAGTTGACACATTATTAAATTCATATATATTTTTCTAAATATAATCAATTTTTTTAATTTAGTTTTATTAATTATTAAACTAATAAAATATATTTATTTTTTCATTAAATATAATTAAGGGTGTATATATATATATATATATATATATATAATCAACCATTATAATGGGGGAGGGGGGATTTGAGCTAATGACCTAAAAATGTCAAGGACATGTACACTATTATTAGGCTAAAGCTAGGAGTGTAAATAGAAAATATATTATAAATTCTAAATTTACAAATTATTAAATGGTAACAATCGTTGTGGAGGGAGGAGTATTTTCTCTTCATCTTTACTGTCCCTCTCTCCTTTTCTATCAAAGACTACGTCACATGCTTCAAAGGCCTAAAGAAATTTGCTTCCTTGGACCAAACCACACTTGCCTCTTCTCCGCCATCGAATCCTCTCTCTCCTCTACCCTGTCCTTTCCACCTTTCTTCTCCTTCACGATCAACCCCATTAATCATATCATCACCTCAACCACCCTGTCAAACTGTAACCTTCAACATCGGTGGCAGCGACAGCAAAAATAATGTTAAGGTTGTTGGATTTGTTTTATTTTTTCTTAATTACCCAACGCTTTTTGAGAAGCCAAAGTTGTATATGGTGGACTTATTTGTGAGGAAGTGTTATAGAGGGAAATGGATGGGAAGATGCTAGCGGTAGCAGCATAAGCAGTGAAAAATGGTTATGTTGTGTAGGATTTTGGTGGTTGCTCAGCTGCTTCATCCCATCTCGCCTAAGATCATCAATTGCAAGTTCTTTCCTGAACATTCTAATCTTGAGTGGGAACAAGCTGTCTAATTTGATTCCTTATGTTAGTGTTTAAAATTTGAAAGGATCGTGATAATCAACTGATCAAGAAACATAAATGAAACGTTTGAGTAGAAGAATCGGAAACGTAATGAAACATAATGAGATGTTTCAATGATGTGCACAACATGTGATGTCATTAACAGTCAATCAACTAAATGACGAAACTGATCAATAGTAGTTATTAATAAGAATCAGGAAGGTAATATAGATTCAGAAGAATCGAAATATTTTGAAATTTGGGATAATATTTTTAGCCTTGTAATATTCTATGTTTTATAAAAGGCTAAAAAAGTCATTTTGTACAAATTACACTATGTAATCATTAACCTCGTTACGAATAAAAGCGTTTATTTGTTTTCTGATATTAAAAAGGAGAATTACATTGGTGAGATGTAAACTTTGACATTCACTCATAAATAGTTTCATGTTACTACTAAACTAAAGCATCTGTTTTATAAAAGTGTTTCCATTCACAAATAAGTGTCAAGGTTTTTTTTCACAATTTTTAAAGTAATCACAACTTTATCTTAAAAAAGACAATTTCACTTCTATTAAAATGTCATTTACTCTAAAAATTTCTCTCTTTTTAATCTTCAACTTGTACACAATTTAAAACACTTTTTTGATAATTACTCCAATTAAAATTTCAATTAATGATAGGAACTCTTAGTAAAAGTCTTAGTACTACTCATATTCTTATTGTTATCAAATTCACGAGTCACATGCCACAAATTCTCAAGTTTTCATTGATTGGAAATATTTATATCGATTCGGATGACTTTTAGTACTCCCTCCATATTAATTGCATGAGTAGTATAATTTTAATAAATGACTTTTATTATCTTGAAAATAAATAAAATAAGTATTGAGGGTAATTTAGATTTTACTATCATTTTTATATTAATTTCTTAATTTGACGCTTATTTATAAATAAAAATAAAATTTTTTCTTAGGCACTTATTCACGAACGGAAGAAGTATTTGTTATTCTCTCTTATTTTTAAGAGCATCATCTTACATTTTTCTTTTAAGAATAAAATATTTGTCTTACGCTACATGTGTGCATTTCCCAAAAATTGTCTCAGATACAGCAAATAAATAATTAATTTTAAAGTTTGGTATACTTCTGACATGTGATGATCATGGCAAAATCTTTATTATTATTATTATGTGGCTTTTCTTTTTTCTTAATCGGAAATGCAATATATTGCTGCTATCATCGCAAGTATTATACATCCCTTAAAAAAAAAATTTCTTATCAAAATCAAGAATAAGATATTTTTAAATGATAAAGTATAATTCAATTGATGTTGGGATATCTAAATTTTCAAAGAAAATAAATTAGTGAATTTTAGGAATATAAATATGCAGATATGGTATATGTATAATATTTGATGGCTACGCCACCATGCAGATTAATTGGCCTGGCTGTAGCGATGGGGCCTTACTCATCACGTTCGGCGATGATTGATTTTTTGGATTGTACATGCATTCGACCACTTAGAGGTTGACTTTTCTTGAACAAATCATGTGGGCAGATTAGCAATAATTGATACTTATAGATAAATCAGACATAAATTATAGTGTTTGAGATCATTTAATAGTATTTTTATTAATTCTGAATATTTTTAAAAGTGGTGATTTTAGTATTTATAGACCCTATTTTGATAAATATATATATATATATAGTAAACGATTTAAATTCATCAACTTTGTTCATGATGTAAGTCACTTTTCAAATCAATTTCATTGTTTTGATTCTCAAATTCGTGATTTTGCCGTTTTTGAGAAATTTTGTAATTTTAATATTTTTAATAAAAATGTTTATTTTTAAAAACTATTTTGATTTTTTATTTTGTTTTAATATATATTTTTCAAATCTAGTTTTAATAATAATATTATAAAAAACAGAAATTTATTTTTAATTTAGTAAATTTTTTATTTAGAGTTGAATTCAGATTCTTTATGTGTATTGTATGTCTGGTGTGGATGCAAGATTTAGTGTATAATAAAAATTTTCAAGAAACAGTTTTTCTCTTTTAAAATTTTGGTATTTTTATAAATTAATAAATTTTTGGGACCTATATTTTGATATTCGTATACACGAATCAATAAGTTTATAAAATGTTATTTCCTAACTTTTCACAAACTTATTCTTCATAGAGCTTTAGCTATATTAACAAGACTACTTTCATTTCATGATGAGGGTGTCCTAGTTAACTTATAATAACAATATTTTCAAAATCAGTTGATTAAATCAATAAAATTAAAAATTAAATAATAATTCAATTTAATTAGAAATAAAAAAATTAGTGAGAATTTATTAAAATCAAATCAACTTAGTTTAACTAAAAATATTATGTTGATTAATAAAAATCTAAAAATGTTAAATTTTACATGTTTTATTGAAATTTTAAATGTTAAATTTTCTAATATTTATCATATTATGCTTTTTTTATTTTTAAAATATTTTTAAGTAGTTTTTATATTTTTTCTTAACTATGTTAAATATAATATTTTATTAAATTAAATTGATTCAACCAATCAAATTACTTAAATTAAAAGTCATCAATCAATTAATTTAGTAACTGGTTGAATTTTAAAAATATTATTTAATATCCGCATAATCAATTGCCAGTATTAATCGCAATTTAGAAGTGGAAGTTACGTATACATGGAAAGTTTGTTTGGATTCAGCAGGTTGAATGGTGCATTGTTTGGGATCAAATTCAGCTGAATACGTTGTCAATTCTGTTGATTATGAATAAATAAGCCTGAAAATACTCTAAACTCTCATATCATAATATTAAAAGTTATTTTTTATTATTAATATAACACAAAGTTATTTTTTATTATTAATATAATATTGACACATACCAATAAAATACAAACACACTTTTCACAAAATTATAACAATTTTGTAAAAATCTACTAATTTATATAACACATGCACATATTTTATACAACCAAGGTGAGATCATGAGTATCAAACCATTTTTATTTCTACGAACAATAGGCATCACAATCCACATATTTATATATTTTTTTTTATAGAATTCTTATAGGTGTCATCTCAAATGACAATTATAGTATTATCATTTCTAAGGATTATTCGACGCTTTTTTTAAAAAAAATTGAATATAAAATTTATTCACTTTTTATATTCAATTTTTATATTTTTTTATTAAGTTTTATATATCTTTGGTTCACTTTTTGTATAAGCTAAATACAACTCTAATAATAATAACTATAATCATATTAAATTGCATTTAATTTCATATTTTGAATACAAAATTTATTTATTTTATTTTATTCATTTTTTGGTTCACTTTATATATATTATTTATTAAAAATCTGCTAATTTATATAATTCATGCACTTATTTTATACAACCAAGGTGAAGTCATGAATATCAAACCATTTTTAGTTTTTACGAATAAGAGACATCACAACCCTCATATTTATATATATTTTTTATAGAGCTCTGATAGGTGTTATCTTAAATGACAATTATAGTATTATTGCTTCTAAGGGTTTATTTTATGTTTCTTTTAAAAAAAATCGAATGCAAAATTTATTTACTTTCATATTCAGTTCCTATAAATTTTGATTAAAATTTATATATCTTTAATTCACTTTTTGTAATAGTCAAATATGATTGTAATAATAATAATAACTGTAATCATATTATATTATATTAGAGACTGTGTTTAACTTCATATTTCAAATACAAATTTATTCATTTTTTAGTTCACTTTCTATATATTATTTAAATAAATTTTATATCTAAAATTCAAATATATAATTTTTTCACTATAACTATAAAATTTATTCATTTTTATTCACATTATGCACGCAGTTAAATTTCTTTATATAAACATTGTAGCACCAAGGCAGCGACATACTGTTTGAAAACTCTGACATTTTCCTTTTTTATAATATTAAAAGTTAAAATTAAAAAAAAATCTCAAATATTATTTCACAGTGACGAAGCCAAGTGGCAGACATGAAATATGAGTCTAAGATGTGGGTGTTTTACAAGGTGTCTCACCTTAAAAATTGAGAACCATCTCACGTTCACTCACATCCAATCTAAACCTCAACATCTCCCTCTATCAATCTCCGCCCTTATAATTAAGAAGCAAGCGGAATGGAAGATCCCACCAATGAATTTGACGTAATAGTTGTGGAAGCAGGCATCATGGGCAGCTCCGTCGCTTACCAACTATCAAAAAGAGGCAAAACAACTCTCCTACTTGAGCAGTTCGACTTCTTACACCACCGTGGCTTATCACACGGCGAGTCACGGACTATGCGCGCTACTTACCCTGAAGATTATTACTGCTCCATGGCCTTAGAATCCTCCCGCCTATGGGAGGAAGCCCAGTCGGAAATTGGGTTTAAAGTCTATTTTAAAACTCACCAGTTCGATATGGGCCCATCTGATAACAAGTCTCTTCTTTCCGTTATCTCCAGCTGCCAGAAAAACTCGCTTCCCTATCAGGTTCTCCACCGCGAACAAGTGGCGGAGAAGTTCTCCGGTAGGATTGACTTGCCGGAGAATTGGATAGGGCTGTGTACTGAGCTTGGTGGGGTGATAAAACCCACAAAGGCAGTGTGCATGTTCCAGTCTTTAGCATTTCGTAATGGTGCAGTTTTAAGGGACAACATGGAAGTGGAAAATATAGTCAAGGATGAGGGTAGCAAAGGAGGGGTATGGGTGTCAACTGTTAATGGCGAAAAGTTTTGGGCTAAAAAATGTGTAATTACAGCTGGGGCTTGGATGAGAAAGCTGGTTAAAAAAATTAGTGGGCTTGAACTGCCCAGTCAAGCCTTGGAGACTAGAGTGTGTTATTGGAGGATTAAGGAAAGGCATGTGGCTGAGTTTGCTATAGGAGGTGATTTTCCTACATTTGCTAGCTATGGGCAGCCGTACATATATGGAACGCCATCCTTGGAGTTTCCTGGTTTGATTAAGGTCGCCGTGCACGGCGGGTACCAGTGTGATCCGGACAAAAGGACATGGGGTCCTGGCATGTCATTAAGTTGTTTGAAGGAATGGATTCAAAAGAGATTCTCGGGGCTTGTTGATTGTTGTGGGCCAGTTGCAACCCAGTTGTGCATGTACTCAATGACCCCAGATGAAGATTATGTGATAGATGTTCTGGGAGGGGAGTTTGGGAAGGATGTGGTGATTGGTGGTGGGTTTTCAGGTCATGGGTTCAAGATGGCCCCAGTGGTTGGTAGCATATTAGCGGATCTGGCTATCTGTGGAGAGGCAAAAGGAGTGTACTTGAAACACTTCAGGATACAAAGATTTCAAGAGAATCCTAAAGGAAATATTAAGGGCTACGAGGACCAAGTTGGGTTTTCATCCAATCAATGTAGCAACCAACGGGAGATTTCTAATGTACCTCGTTGTATCTGTAAAACCGGTAAAAATTACCGGTAGTGTAGCTGATGGGAAAGCAAAAGCAGTTTTTTTTGCCTTTAATTTTTTATTGCACATTACTTTATGACAATTTCTCCACAATCTTTCATTTGGGTCCAGTCATATTCAGAAAATTAAATGGTGCCTCCTGGATATCATCTTGGCCGAATTCAATGGCAAATCAACACAACCATTGTCGTTTAATCTTTCGTATATGAAACAGCCAAAAATACACAAAAGTGCAGAGATGGAAACGAAACTCGAGAAAATATTTGTTTTTGAAAAAAAACAGACAGAAACCGTATTGTCTCAAGAGTTATGCTAGTTTTGTAAGGCGTTAATTCAGCTGATGTGCTATTTATCACTTGACAATAATTTTGGATAATAATGCAACTATTAAACCAGTCAGAATATTTAAATAATTTATGGGTTAATAGCTATACAAAATTGGAGATTGTGTAGCATTTTTTATGTATCAAACCAAAGTGAGAGTTTTATGTTACAAAACAAACCCAGAATAGAGTTTTGAGGAAGAGAAATGCAAAAAAGGGTAAAGGCTCAATTTAGCCCCTAATGTTTTATTATGGTATAGATTTGGCCCTCTACATATATTTTTTGTCCATATATAAATAAAATCTCATCAAATCAAGTTTTTAAGTCCTTGTTTAAACGGAGTCCTACAATTTGCATCATTATTCCGTTATCATCATTGTTACCCAACCAAACACGTGAACCTAATGATATAGAGAAAGAATGACAAAACAAAAACAGAGAGAAAAGAAGAAGGACAAAAAATATGTGAAACCTATAAACACTCCTTCAATCATTATCATCCTCAAACCCTAATCATTTCCCATAAGGTCAATTCGCGCCTAGATTTGAATATAACAAACCATTGGCCCTGCACAATCCTTTGAATACATCAATCATCATCATCCTCAAACCCTAACCATTGACAAGGCCAACTAAGGTTCATTGTTAAACTGTTGCATGTACACAACACTGTGTGAAAGTTCCACCGCAAACTAGGACATTTATCGTCGTTCACATCGCATCGTAATTTTACTCTCCATTTATTAAAATTTGAAAAAAATTGTATGCATTTTTTTTTTTAAATAAAAAACTTGCCTGTATTGAGAGAATGTATATTATTTTTTAATTATTTATAATTATTTAATAAATTTATTATTTACAAAATGAAAAAAATCACATAATATTTATCTTATCATATTAATTGAATATATACACTTAATATAGATAAATTTTAAATTTTTCCGTTAAAATTTTATCCTCAAATTTTGGAGTACCTGTACCACTCAGTAGTTAGTGCTAAATGAATGTTTTTTTAGATTGTATTTGAAAACTCAAAATTGAAAATAATTTAATAAAAAATAATTTTATTTTAATAATTTTTGGTTTAAAAATTTACATTTAAAAAATTAATTTTTTATTTAAAAAATAATTTTAACAAGTCAAATTAATGAAAAGCTATAGGATTTTAAAAAGAGTGATTCTAACTAAAAAATTTAAATAAAATTACTTTGCCAATCTTATAATTTAAATTAACATTATAATAGTTTTAAACAAGCAAGGATTTTGAGAAAATAAAATAATTTTAATTCATTATAAATTTACTTCAAATAATAAAATTCTCTTGAATTCTAGTAATTTAAAATTTATTTTAAATAATAAATTTCTATCATTAAAATCAAAGAATTCTATAATATAATTATTTTCTTTTTTCCTTGCGTGATTTGTTTTAAATGGGGCCCGAGTGTTTTGAGTATGTTTCGCTCGAGTAGTATGGGTGATTCAAGGAAAAGACAAATTTAAGTCATCGCATCTGCTATTCAGTTGTTTAGCCAAATTACGACGATAGTCAGCAGAAATACTGAACCAATCCGTGCACAACAGCGATGAATACAGTTTATGAACCGAACACTTCCCCAAGATAGCTGCCCCAGTTCACAATATGATATGTACAAGATACAACCTTTGCTTGGTTTCAAGTAAGCACATTCTGAGACTATATCCTCTGTTTTACCCCCCCACCAAAAAAAAAAAAAACTATTGCCTCTAATGCTAACAAGTATTTGTTTCTCTTATTGGACGCAACCAAGCAATCTGAGATTTGAAAAAATAAAATGGCAATCACAGTTGCCTGGTTGAGCAAAACAATAAATCAATCTGGCCATATATGAAAAGGCACAAAAAATCACTATACATACAGCCTCAAAACCCATCAGAGGCATCATACTGGACGGGAGTTTGTGCCCACCTACCGTTCAAGACATATTGGAACCTGCAGATCAGGGAAACCATAAATCTTAAGCACAGGAACCATTAGTCAAACCTCATGCCTAACCCAGCAATTTTGTCCATCCTGACTATATATGTCTAGAAAGTCAAATGTAAAAATGTTGTCAGGCTAAAAAGCAAATAGCATAAACATAGAAAGAATCACCAACCATTTTTCTTGTCAAACCACAAAAGTTGCAACCAATACATGCAATACAGCCCAATAGATCATGATACCAAGCCTCCAGGCAGGTTGTCGCATTAATGCTCGACCACAAGAAACCCTGGTATTGCATGTATAGAATTAATTTTGCCATTTAAGAAATCTTTTTTGGATTAATATAGAAGAAATAACAATAACAGAAAATGCATACCATAGACCATCAATCATATCTGTCACAGGTCTAGTAAATTTTGGCACAATTCTTGATGAAGGAAGTGACTTGAAACCATGCACTGTAGTTGAGGGGAGAATCATAAAATCATCAGTGTTAAATTTTACCTCAACTTACACCCAAAAAACAAACAGGGAGACAACAAAAGTCCAGTATAGGATCACCTTTTTCATCATCTTCATTCCGTAGTCTACTAGAGGCACCATGATCCATGTCTAGTGCAATAGCAACTTGATCATTATTGACCTTGCACAAATTGCGAACTTGTGATGTGGTGGAGGGGCCAGGAACTGTCCATTTGTTTATCTGCACAATAGTTACTGAAATTAACAAACTCTCACAACAATGATACAATTTATCAACTTTGACATTGTTACTGTTAAAACTCAGTTTTACATTTGGGATTAGCAACAATGAAAATAAATAGATAATATGCTTAAACTGTCTATGATGCCTAATATCACATGAAAGTACTGCTAACTACCTAACGTTGCAATACTTCTTAAGGCCATGCAGCATACGCTTACAATATACACCCAACTCATGCACATTTATGATTACAAATATGAATTTCAACTTACAGATAGATGTGCACATATACCATACAACTGAGACTGCCACACAAAATGAGAAGCTTAATTTGTCTTCTCACTTTAGTTTCACTCAAGTGAGTGTGCTCACAAGCATTTATGTAGGCCCATGGATATACATCTTGTTTGAATCATGGAACAATATTCAATCACATTAAGGTCAAAATAGCACAGAATCATACAATAAAATTGTAGTTCAAACATCTAGAATGAAAAACTTACTCTGCCTATCCCAAAAAAAATTGACACTTTATTTTAAACATAATTTAAGATGACATAACTAATTTCATTCTAAGTCACATTTATCATTCCATCTTTTCTTCTACACCCCCCCCCCACAGGGGGTCCCCTTCATAGATTTAAATTTTATGCTTTGTATTTCTATGTTGGCCTTGAAAATAAAAAATTAAACTAATTTCACTTTCTAACAAGATATTAAAGAAAAACTAATACCAAATTCTTTTTTTTTTTTTGAATAACTGTTCATGCATTTTTGGACATGACAAAAAACATGGTGCACAGTTCAGTAGAAATATGTAAAAACAAAACTCGCGTGCACATATAGAATACCAAGCTAATTTTCCAAGAAAACTAGAAAACGGAATTTTGAGTTTAATACAAACTGAAAACTGAAAAACCAGTTTTCTGATTTTCTAAACTATATCTGACCTTAGAAAACATGTAAAAGACGTTATGTGCCATTTTCCTTCGTTAAATTTTGCTGTTTCTAAAGTTTTCCATTTTTCCTGAATCATGTCTTCAGCCCCAATCCTTCTTTTATTTTATTTTTTTCATTTTTGCTTTTAGGTTGGCATGCATATAAGGCTTTGATAGTCTGATTAGTTTTTTCTTTTTTTTTTTTCGCTATTGTTTTCTCAAGTTGGCTTAGAATGTCGTTTTTTTGTTTTGGTTATTTGTTTTTCTTAACCATATTAGTTTTATGTTAATACTTTTTTTAATCCTTTTTTACTTTACTTTTTTGTTTAATGTTTATTTTCATTTTTGAATTTTTTATTGAACGATTCACCACTATAATTTTTTTTAACTTAAAATGTTTTTATTTTTGGGTCCCAGATGCTTTTTTTTTTTTTCCACTTTTCATTATTATGTTTGTCATTATGATATTGAAATGCTAAAATGAAATTGAAACTACCACAACACAAACATGTTTTTAGCTTTTTGAACAGAATAATTTTCTACTCTTCAAAAATGAACATGTTTTCAAAATAGAAAACAATTTTTCATACAAAAAATATTTCTGAGAAAATAGAAAATTGTTTTCTAAAAGTAGATATACCCTTAACTTTTTGCTGTTTTAAAGGGGCATAATAGAACTGCATATGTTATTGCATGCATTGATGGATTAAAAAACTCACCAAAGGTTCAACTTCCAAAATTTCATAGTTTGCGCTCGTTGACTGCTCCAAATCTCCAGCAACTGCAACCATACTTAATTGGGATTCTTTCTCACACAAAGATTTCTCAAGACTTTCCTCTCTGAGCGTTAAATCTTGTACTTTACTCCTCTCAATTTGCAATAATGCATCCCCACGTTGAGCTGCTGCCCGAAGATCATCCATTTCAGACAGGATGGAAGTAATCTTTTTTCGAATTAGTTCTTTGTACACAAGCTGACTGATATCATGCAGATTGACATCTATAGATACTAGTGTGCCCAACCATGTCAATAGCTCATAGAGCTCATTAGAATTTCTCTTGTTGCTCATCTTAGATGCAACAAGAGCATCGCTAGTGCATCTACTGACCTCTTGCCTTAAGAAAGAGATCTCTAAATCACGATCTTGCAATTGTGATTGACGCTTTTCAACCTCAACAAGGAGAGAGACTCAGAAAAATGATGAAGCTCGTCAAACTGGCCCACAGTGATGGAAAGCTTTTTCACAGCCTTCCCACGTGAGGCTTCAAGGTTTTCAATTTCCAAGTTCTTTTCCAGCATAACTTTTTCCAATTCCTCAACTTTTTTTGTTAAATCTTCCATCTGAACCTCCTCCTCATCAAGAGCTTGCATCAGGGCTTCAATTTCTGTAATCAATAATTTATTACTATTCTGCAATATGTGACAGAACAAATAAAATATAGCAAAAAGTGAAAAATAGCTAACTTCAAAATCACAATCTGACCTTGGTCTTTGGAAGAGATGGTATCGGTCAGAGATCTCACTTTCTCCTGTAACTCTATTGAGATGGTTTGGTGATCTTGAAGTTCTTTTACTCTTTGCTCCAACAGATTCCGCTCATCTTCAATCATTTTTACCCTTTTCTCCAAATCATGCAAGCAAGATTTTGCAGATCGAAGATCTAGAGAGTAGCTTGTTGCTGCAGCTTCGGCTTGCTTAATTTGACTAACAAGATCCTTGCAAATCCTCTCTCTTTGAACATCCTTCTCCTGAAGTTCCTTCTGCAAATTTGATATGGTAATTTTCATTTCCTTCTTGTTACCCTCTATAATCTCATCTTTTACGCTAGCAAAATTCTTTACAACCAAAAACAGTTTTTCTGCCAAAGACTTGACATGTTCCTCAGAGGAAAAATCTCTCTCCCCACCAAAAGGAAGTCCACCATCACCAAATGCTACTGGTTTCAAGTTCAACCCCAGATCTCCAACAGCCAAACTATTTCCAACTGTTTCAGCTTTTCTATTTTCAATTTCCACGAATGAACTAGTGCAGGCTTCATAAAGTAAGGCAATGTTCCTGCATAAGGAAAGAATTTCCTTCTCTTTTTCTTTTTCACCCGATTCCACAAGCTGAATGTTCCGCTTCATTGCCTCAAATAACACCTTTTGAGAAGTCATGTCTCTATGAATGGAACAAATTAATTTCGACAGATTGCTAGCTTGTTTATGAAATGTAGCAGAGAATTCATTTAATATTATTTTAATGGAATCAATTTCTTTATTGGATGCTTGCAAAGCACTACAGATATCAGAAATAAAATCATCATCCAAATGGCCTGGCATGTTGTCCTCTGATGAAAACTCTTATTAGAGGCAATAAAATACTAAGTGCATAAAACAAAACAAAATATTAAAAAAGAGACTGGCCAATGAGTAAGTGATACATGCAAAATGACTATAGAAACTTGCTCCAATTTGAAAAAAAGACTATCCCAGATGTCCGGGAAAAAAAAAGGAAAAGAAAGAGTTCATGACAAAGTATAGCAACACCAATAATACCGTGTTCCCCAAATTGTTGGAAGTAATGCCATCATATGCACTAAATAGAGGACACATGAACCACAATATCAGTTTCTTCTCTATTGATGCATGACTTTATACCAGACTGCAGATTTTGCAGAAATTCCAAGTGATCCAAGAAAAAACCAGCTAGAGAATTATTCAAATCTGATAAGCTCTGCCTCAGCTGATTTTTTCGTTCTTTCCTCAGTGCAAACTAAGGATAACTTTTCAAGACGTGAAAGGGCTTCCAATTTGGCTGCCTCTGCTACTTCTCTTTCCTCAGAAAGTTGTTCAAGTTCAACAGTTATTTTAGCTACCTCCTCTTGGAGGCCATCATTCCTGTCCTGAACCTCATTCTTGCAAGCAACAGCTCTGCTGCTCTTCTAGATTTCTAGACTCTTCCATGCAAATCACGCCACAGTTTCAGAACATGTTCCAACTTCTTAACTGGGTCAGTATTATAAATGTCACCACCAACATCAATGTCTCGAAGAATATTCAGTATCATGGTTAAAGTATGTTCTTTCTTCTGCAAAATGCGATCATTTTCAGCCAAACGACTCTTCATCAACAAACTCTCAGATTCAAGAGTGTCTACCCTTTCAGAGGATGTAACTAGGTCTCTCATCTCCAATTCATAGTCTACTATAGCATTCTCCCGGTGCTTAATCTCAGATTTCAAGTGCTCCAACTCTGTACACATCTCTTCAATAGTTTGTTTCAGACTATCACGCTGTTGAACCAAAGACTTCCCTTTTCTAACTGCAACATTCAGTTTCTCTCTCACAGAGGTAAACTTCTTTTCCTCTTGATCAAGAAGCTCTTGCAACTCCATGCTTTTACTTTTAAGTTCTTCAACTTCACCAACCAAAGATTGTTCCTTCTCCATATATTCATCCCGTTCCACCTTCGCATAAACCAGTTCACTCAAAGTCTCCTCCAGCTCTTTCTTCAGTAAATTCACATTTGGTTCATTGCTGTCCACTGTATCTTCCTTCAGAAGGGCTGCATCAGATTCCACATTATCCAGGATACCTTTAGTTTTCCCGTCATCAAGATTTATACCAGCCTCTTTAGCAGGATTCTCTTCAACTGCATCCCCAAGAACAGGTTTCATCAAAGAAAGAGTTCTGTAGTTCTCCATAAGTTTCCTCCGTAATCCTTCCAAGCACTCAATTCTATCCCCAACAGAAATCAGAGCTTTTGAACCAGGATCATTCAATGCATCACAAACCAAATCTTGCAGTCTATTAATCTCGCTATTAATACTCTGAATACGCTCCTCATTCCCAAGCTCCTGAAGCAATTTCTCCTGCAAACCAGTAACTTCATTCTGCAATATTTCATTGTCAACTATGGACTGGACTGCCTTTGCTGAAAGTTTCTCACAATCACAACTCAGAATTTCCAACCTTTCAGGGAGGTACTCGCCCTCATGTTTAACTACTTCAATATCCATCTCAAGCTCAGATATGCCCTTCTGGGAGTCCTCCATTACAGCATTTTGGGAAGATATTCTCTTTTGAGATTGTTCCAGGTCTGCAGTTAATGATCCACAGTAGTTTTGAAGTCTATCAATGTTCTGCAGCAGAGAATCCCTATCGATGTTAGCCTCTGACAGTGCACTTCCTACCAGCTCTATTCTATGCTCCGGTTCCACAGATCATAAGTGTGCCGGCAATCCAATGATGTTCAAAAGTTCTTCCCATCTCTGCACCAACTGATTCCTTTCCATTAATGACTGTTCCAGCATTTCATTTGGTTGAGCCAACCCATAAAACTTACCTTGAAGCTCCTCATATTTTCTTCTCAAATCATCCACTGAATTCGAGCCTGGAGGTACATCCTCCCTCCAAGAATCCATGACAACAAATCCAGTATCAGAATATGATCCACCCACAGAGCTCTTCTGGTCCCAATCAGTAGGAGGCAAAGAGTTTCCAGTTGCTGACCCGGCTAGCCAATCAACCTTCCCAATTATATCTCTTGAATGAAAATGTTCTGGCAGATCTAGATCTTCTAAAATCTCTTCTATCCTTTGGAGCACCAACTCTTTAAGAAGGAATGATTCTCTTAATGCAGTAGCAGAGTTTCGAATGTATGAAAGCTCAGATTCCAGAGCCTCCACACACTCACCTGCCTCCAAATAACTCTTTAGTTTTGTTTCTAGCTCAAGCAACCTGGCATCTTTCAGCTGCAACTCCTGTTTGAGACTGTCACGCTGCACGATCAACCCTTTCCCCTTTGCAACAGCAATGCTCAGCTTCTTCCTAATTGAAGATACCCTCTGCTCTGACTGTTCAAGTTCACTCATTTTCTCCTGTAATTTGGATTGCATATCACAAAGGACTTCCTCAACCTGGCTTAATAGTTCCTTTAGAAGAAAAGTTTCAGTTTCATGCTGAAGTTTCAAGGCAATTAACTGATTCATCTTTTCCTGCAATTCTGTCAATTCCTCCACCTTGGATCCAAACTCTTCCCTATATGAGCTAACTTGCTCATCAGCCTCCTTGCATTTACAAACAAGGAAAGAAACCAAGGACTCGAGACGTGAAATATTCAATCCATCTAAGTCCACCTCGCTATCATCCAGTTTAATTACATCCTTCACATGTTTAATTAACTTCTCAATGGAACTCAGTTCAATACATCTTCTGTTCAGCTCCTCAGCATCTTTTGTTCTACTCATCAACTCCAACTGAAGCTGCTTATTCAGAGACTGCAGCTGCAGCCTCTCAGTCAAAAAATTCTCCAACTCAGCAATAAGGGTTTCGAACCCACTGTAGTCTACAGGATGAAGCAACTCCTTATATAGCATGTCAATCTCAGTTGCTCAAAGAGACCCACATGAATCCGCCACAAGTTTCCTAAGCTCATGATACAATCTATGAAATTTACCACTGGTTAATTCATTCTTTTCAAGCAACTCATTACATTTCTCATTCACTTCCTTGAATAAATTAGAGATTGATTCATTTTCTGAGTGAGCCACTTCAAGCTTCTCTTTCAGGTCCTCAATGGTTCTAATAGCTGCATTAACAGAAGCAGTAGCATGGCTAATTATATGCACTGAACCACAACCGCTAGTTGCAATGGTGGAGGAGACCAGAAATCCAGTAGAGTCATCAAGCCTCTCAACAGCTTCAATAATTTGAGCAATAGTAGAATTCCATTCCAGCTCAACTGCCAATGCCCTATCTGCTGCTTCCTTCTGGAAATTTTCCAATTGACCATGCAATAGAGAAGCCAACTCATTGGAACTCTGCCATAAATTGAGCAACTGACTCTGCAATTCATTAATCCTTGATTTGTACTTGGATAAGTTTTCACCAAGCTCACTGTTTTCTGTTCTAAGGCTATTCTCTTGTTGCTTCACTGTTTCATAAAGTCCCTCAAGCTCTTGGTTCTTCTCTTTAACATCTGAAACATGTTGCTTTACAGTCTCATAGAGAACCACAAGTTCAATGATGGTTGCTTCTAATGCGTCAGTGTGTTTCTTCATGGATTCAAACTGAATTTTGAGATCCTTGTTAGTGGCACTAGCAGCATTTCTACCTTCTCGCTCTACCTTTAATGATAAACTGGCATTTGCAGCATCGGACTTGAGAACTGCCTTCAAATCTCCTGTATGCTGTATCATCGATGGAAATGGATCTGCCGCTGTTGATCGATCCTCTGTCACAGACCTTTCGTCTGCTTCATGTTCATCATGGTGCACTTTCAACTCAAAAGCTTGAATTAGTTTTGATACTGCTGGAGCTGCCACCTTACCACCAGCTCTACTCACAGATCCCACATGAGAATGCATTCCTTCAATTGCCATCTCAAGTTTTGCCAAAATTTTTTCTGCCCCCTCCATGTGTCCTTTCAAGACCACAAACCCAGAAGAATCATCAAAACCTTCTGGTTTCAATGGCTCAGATGGCAGTCTTCCTGGAAGGCCATAAGACATAGACTTCCCTACCATATAAAAAGTAGCTTCACCATGCAATTTTCTAGGCATTTGGTGAGACTGCTCATCAATAGCTTCATTCTCAAAGCCCCTACTCTCTACTTCTGAACTTCCAATTTGATTTGGAGTCCCCTCATAGTCTTTGGGCTTGCCTATCATCAATTTCTCTTATCTTAAATATATATAGTTCTAAACTGCTTTGAAGAAATATGTTTTCCTCAGTTAGCTGTTCAATACGCATTTTCACTTCTTTTAGCTCATCCTCCAACTGTTCACGTTCCTCATGATCTTTAGATAACCTCTCATGATGGACATGAAGCTCAGACAAAAGTCTCCATCTCACTAACTGAATGCTTTTTGTCCTCTTCAAGTTTCTTTCTGTCCTCTACCACCATATTAAGATCTCCCCTTAATGTAGCATTTTCCACCTGTAGAGTTTCCATCAAACCCTTACAATCAGATAATTCCATAGATAGCTTCTCATTCCCATTAGCAAGTAACGCCTTATCCTCTTCAAGCTCCTTGCTCTTCTCTGTGAATGAAGCAAAAGTTCCACTTAAATCAGAACTTTCCTCCTGTAACGTCACGATGAAATTTTTGTAGTTAGCCAACTCCTGCAACGGCTTATCATTCTCCTGAAGACCAGCATCTTTTTCCTCCACAAGTTTCTTTCTCTCCTCAGTGAGCAAAGCAATAGTCTGCTTCAAGTTCTCATTTTGCAAATGTAATGCCCCCACCGAACTCTTAGATTCATCTGACTCCTTCAAGGCTCTCAATAAATCCAATAGCGACCTTTTCAGGCTGTTCTCCAACTCATTTGCTCTGGCAGAAACTTCTTCAACCGTTGCCTTTGCCACATGAAATTGGAGTTGGAACTCCTCCTTCTCACTAACAGCTGCCAGGAGTTCAGACCTGCATTCTTCAAGCTCTTCAGCAAGGTAGTCACGCCTGTCATGAGCTTCATTAAGTGAACCCTGAAGCACAGATATTTCATCATCATGTTTTTGAAACTGATGGTCATACTTTGTTTATATATCTGACTGTTCGGTGAGTTGCAAGTGCAGGATATCCTTCATACAACTTGTGAGCAACAGTTCTTCACTCAGCCGCTCTATTAAAGCTGGTAGGCTATGTGGCAGTGAAGTCAAACTATCAGTTGATCCTCTTGACATAAGCAGCAGTCTGTAGTCATCTTCATTAAGTCCTTTTATCACCTCAATGAGCTGAAAGAAGCTCACTGGACATGCATCTCCAGGAGTAGATGTATTAAAGCCGTTGTATGAATTTGTCAAAATAGTTGATAAAGGCTCTGTGTGATTTTTACCAACAAACACGAAAGACTCATCAGATGTGTATTGGTGATCGCATGCCTCCACCATCCTATCACCTTGACTGCCTTCCTCATTTTTTCCAAGATGATTGGTTTGAGACAGCATTTCAGAATCATCTACGTCAGATGGACCAACATCAGTGATTTTCCCTCTTTGATTTGCCACTTCACAAAGAATACCCAAAGTTCCAACCGACTCTGGAAGAGAAAAAGTAGATGCCAAAAGCCCATCTGACTTGTCTGTAGCACTGACAGAGGCAGATTCACATGCCCCACCATGTTGCTTGAGTTGAGAGGGCATCTCTGCCAAACCAGTTTGTCCTGCATCTGACCTTTCTACGGTTCCAGCATCCTCAACACACTCAGATCTCCCAGCTCCTTCAAGTTCTATGACAGAGCTTCTACCAAATAGCTTCAGCCCAAACCATCAGCTTCCTGCATTGCCCCTACCCAGCAACAGATGAGAATTTAATTATACATCAAATCCTCACTTTACTTGCCCCTATATGCCCGATAGAATCCCCCATGAAGCAAAAAGAAAACATAGATTGAAAGTAGTATTGAGAGAAGAAGAGAACAACCTACATCTGTTACCTGATATCCCCTTGCACAAATCAACGACTTATCAGGAGCATAATCTTGTGATGGCAATGATTTCTTGTTTTCCATATTGCTCCTCTCCATTTCAACTGTTACAGTGGTACCATCTGCTGTCCCAATTATGCCAGGAGGGGCTGGCACATCAATGCTTTTCCCATTATCATGGTTCCAGGAATCAATATCATTGCCATGAACTTCCACTGCCTGCTTATCTATACTGACAGTATCATCAAATGCTGTTTCAGGTGTCATGGGAATCGACAATGTATCAACAGCTGCAATATTGACATCAGGAGGCACAGAATTCTCCATAGAATGAGACATGGAAGAATCTATGACTACTAAATTGGAATTGTTGTGAGCTACAATTTCCCTTTCAATGACCTGTGGCAATACAGTTGAGTTGACAGTATTTGATACTGCATCAGTATACAGTTCAGGCTGCTCAGATTTGCTGGACATTTATGAAGATTTTCCATGACTGCTACTGCCTTTACCGTCCTTCTTCTGACGATATTGTTGAAGCCGATGATGGAAAACAAAAAATTAGATCCCACAAACAAGGAAACTTTTGGATCCCATGGTAAGAATGGAACATCCAGCTCAAGAGATCTTCCATTTGAAGAAAGCACTTAAAATACAATTACTCATTTTCTTTTTGTTTCTGTTCCACTCATTATTCAACCTTTATCTAGCCTCCTAACACAGAAGAAGTAGGAATCCCAACACTTTATTCAACCGTTGAAGAAGAAACTAATAGAAAAGAGGAAGCATGTGTGCTAGTCAAGCCTTTTTCCAATTAATAGAAGTAACACCAAAAAGAAACCCAGTGACATATTGCACCCTGATACAACTAACAAGGCAAAGTATTTCACTTCAACTTTGAATCATTGTTTTCTTAATTTGTCCAGATTAAAAAAAAAAAAAAAAAACATTGTCCAAAACAATCAAACTCCTATGGGATCGATATTGCAGAGAATGAATGGAATACCTTTTTGCGACCAGCAGCGAGCAGATCAGTACGGCTCTTATTCTTGTCCATCTAATCAGCTCCGTTTTTGGATCGCACACGATGCACAAGCCAATCACCTTCTCGGAGTGTCAATCAACATTGGATCCTCCCCCCACCCGTGAACAGTGCACCAGCAAGCAAACAAACGATAAGCGTAAAATGAAAAGCATGGATAGGAAAAAGGAAACGAATTCCAAAACCTCCAATTGGTTCCTATGAAGCTCGATAAGAACAACTATAGACACAAAAACTTATTTACCGTGCTATGGACTTCAGCCCCAACAAGTGATACAGCTGTTATTATAGGCCGTAATCATTTAACAGTTTTCATGAGCAGCCAGTAATCAAAACGATAACATTTTCCGTCGTTTGCAACACTTTCTAAGCAACCAAACAGACCACAAGTTCCTACATGAAACTTTCATAAAACGAAAATCAAAGCAGCGAACCCTCACTTAAAAACTGACTCAAAAAACAAAATCAAAACGAAAGCAGATTCATTCAGAAATCAAACGAAACGAATAGATAACGATAACAACATAAGAAATGGAAGTGCACCTTGGATTCGGCTTGGATCTATTAGTGGCTGTGGCCGTGGTCATTAGGAGGCCGTTTGTTGCCAATTGCTTAAGTTTCCAAAGAAAGTTATTTGTGTTGTGTATGTATTGTTTAGATCTAACGTAAACTTTCGTTTTCTGCTGCAAGTGAAATAAGGACAGAGGTAGCAGAAATTAGAAATGAGGGGCAAAAAAATAAAATAAAATTAGTGTTTGGTGCAACAAACGCTTGAGTTTTGGAGCGGGCGGGCAGGCAGGCAGTTGTGAGCTGAAAGTTTAAATGGGTCTGTTTGCGACCCCCCAATAGTGAAAAATAACCAACTTATCTCCAATTAGTACAGTTCTATTGGAATGTCAGTGCACTCACTTCTCTTTTAGATGTGGAAATTATAGTACAAAAATTTTATAAAATTAATGGTGAATTCATTTGTTATATGATCTAATTATAATAAATAATTTTGAATACATTTAATATTTTTTTTATCAAATTAATAATTAACTAATTAATTAATAATCAATATATAAATATTTTATAACATACTACTCTTTTTGTTTCTTAATAAATGTCATTTAAAGTTTTTACACATATATTAAGAATTATATTTAATAAATATTATTACATATAAAAGACTATGTTACCTTCAATTAATTATTTTTATAAATTATTATACACTATAAAAAATAATTATTATGAAAGATATAAAGGGTAAAATTAAAAAAATTAATTAATATTCATTGATAATTATAAAATGTAAAGTATTATGGAACAAAAATTTCTCCTTAAAACGACATTTATTTTGAAGCAGAATGAGTATTATTTTATAACAAATATTATCTAATTAGACTTTTTGAATAAATAAAAATAAATAATTATAATTGAATTAATATAATAAATTTTTATCATATTATTATTTTAATAAAAACAAGAAAATTAATATATTTATTTTTTATTAGTTATTTTTTTCTTTAATTCTTTTTAATTTTTTCTCATTATATAGGAAACTAAATATTTATTATTGTTAAAATTCTAAAAATGGCAATATAAACAAATTTTCTATATTTTTGAACTTTTAAAATTATTTTTAAGAGAAAATTTTTCTATATTGTCAAACTTTCTATATTCTTTTGAGGATAATTTGAAAAATTGAATGTTTTATTATTAGTTTACTTGCCATGTAACAAAATTAAAATATATTATACTATCATTTTCCATTGTCAAATATACTTATTTAAAAAAATGGCAAATATTCATTCAAACTAAATTTTAAATTAAAATTAAATAAATACTAGTTTCAAGCCCGTATATTGTGTGATATATTTATAATAATAAAATTAATATTTATGTTTATTAATTAATTAGTTAAATGATTAAAATCAATATATAAATAAAATTTAAGATTATTTTATACAAATTATTATCAAATAAAAAATATAATTAAACAGTACGATTATATAATTTTATGATATAAAATAAGAAAATTATTAATTTTACATTTTTTTGTTATTTTTTATTTTGTATTTCTATTATATAAAAAATTAATACACATTATTATGAATGTGAATAATTTCTTATATTATTAAAATTTTTAAATTATTTTAATGTGTAGAATCTATTATATTTTATGCTCTCTATTTTTTTTTTGGTTAATTGAAATACTTAAATACTTAATTATTAGCTTATTTACCATATAATAAAATAAAAATATATTATATTATTTCTTATCAAAATACTTATCTTTATTAAATAATTAAATGTTAAAATCTCTATCTAAATAATAATTAAAAGATTATTGTTTCATTTTATAATATATTGTTATTTTATAAAAATTATTTAGAAAGTTGAATAAAGCAATTCATGGCATTCTATTACACTGTCATTTATTTTATATACTTATATTTTTTGAACAATCAATAGATAAATTTAGATATTGATTTTATATTTAGATTTTTACTTTTTACTTTTTTAATTTTTGGTTTAAAATTTAGAATTTTAGTTTTTAGTTTTTTTAACTTCATATTTAGAATATCTTGATTTATTGTTCATAATTTTAATTTTTAAGTTTTCTAATTTTTTGTTTAAAACTATTTAAGAAATTTCACTTTTTTTTTCTAATTTCATGTACAAAATATTTTGTTTTATAAAATCTTAAATTCTGGTATAAAATTTCTACTTTTTATATTTTTTAATTTATAATTTAAAAAGTTTTTTATATGAAAATTGAATTTTCTAATTTCCTATTTAGAAATATTTTTAATATGATAAATTTCTATAATATAATGTAAAGTATTGATACGTGATTGTATTATTATTTGATAAATAATGAATAACGATTTAAAATTAACTTTGAGATTGAAATTAATAATATATATTAATTATATTATAGAAAACTACCATATAAAAAATTTTAAATAGAAAATTAAAAAAAAATTAATTACCATAATTATCATATAAAAAATTTTTAAAAATAGGAAATTAAAAATTTTAAATAGGAAATCACTATCATATAAAAAAATATAAGCAGAAAATTAAAAAACTTAAAAAATAAAAATTCTAAACAACTTATAAATAGAAAATTTTAAAATTTTAAAAAATAAAATTCTAAACAGGTCTCAGAGTTAGTTTTAAATCATTACTTATCATTTATCCAATAATTATACATTATACAACTATTTGTTATTAATTAGATTAAGTTATAAACAATTGTCACATAAAACCAAAATAAAAAATGAAAAAAATTAACTACAATATAAAAATTTCCATTTAAAAAATCTAAATAGTACAAAATTTTAAATAGCAAATCAATATTATACAAAAATAATTCAAACAGGAATTAAAAATTTCAAAGTAAAAAAATTATAAACAACTTATAATCATGAAATTATAAAAATTTAAAACATAAAAATTCTAAACATGAAGCCAATATTTAAATTAATTCTTTTAATTATTCTACTTTTTGAATATATGAGAGCTAGTGACAATATAATAGATTTTTAAAAATTTATTTGTTCATATATAATAAATTTTCTCTTAAAATTTTTTCATACAATATTGAATATAGAAATCAATAGATAATTTCTTTATTATATATATTGTAATTATATATTGAATTTATTTTTTAATTATAAACTTTTTAACATTATTTATTTGATTAATTATTAAAAATTACTTTTCTCAATTTTAATAATTTTTTTCTTGCAATTGTGTCACATATAATTAAAGGTAAGATATAATTAATAGATAATCATTCATTATAACTATTTTTGTATATAATTATAGATTTAAGAAATTTTTTTATTATTTTATTTACTTTATAATAATTTTATAAAATAATAATTAATTAATTAATTAAAATAAAAAAATATTAAATTTATTTAAATTTTATTATTATAATTGTATTGTGTAATGCGCAAGTTGATGAATAGTGAGGATGTTATTGTTCATGTGGGATCTCTCATTTTTCTCTGTGTAATTGATGATGCTGTTATTTTTGTGTACCCAAAGTATTTAAGAGAATCATTATATTTTTTTTTTTCTTTGTGTAATTGATGATAATGTTATTTTTGTGTACCCAAAGTATTTAAGATAAGAGAATCATTATATATTTTGATAGAGCTGAGTTTATTATATGTTTGGATAGAGTTCATTATACACTTGAGTACAAAATTATTTTTAATTTTGTTCACTCATTTCGTCCATAAATTCATTTAACCAATAATCTTAAGCCAACCATGTGAATCGCGAAAAAGATAAAAGGGCCCAATTTTCAATCCAAGTGGTGGCTTGAAAATGGGCTTTCTAAAGGGTCTTATACAGAACATGTAAAGTTATTCACCAAAGTTAATTAGGCCCCAGAAACGAAATGCACACGGTGTGGCGGTGTGATGGAAAAGGGTCTAGCCCAAACAATTAAAATTTCATTATTTCATACAAAAGGAGTATTTAGACTAGGAAATAATAATAATAACTAAACGGAAATTTGACTGCATCATAGATAATTATTCAGAAGAAAATGAATACTAGAACATCCGCAAACCAGGCAAACACTAATAAAATATTTATCAACTTATATGGAATCTCACTCTTTTATTGTTTTACATTAAAATTTATTAGACACACCCCAAATTTAACTTGATTGATTATATATATGACTAACAATTTATGGATTTTTAGTTCAACTCTCTCCACCCCATTATAATTTGACAAAATAATATTAAACAAGCATGGATAATTATTATATGTGTGATAAATCGAATAATATATAATAATTGTAGTTTCATACTCAATTTTAGTCAGATGAGTATTGTTTATTTGTCAAGTAATTACATTGACAATATAATATTTTTCATAAGTGATAATATGATACTTTTTTATTGTACCATGTAATAGCTAAATAATTAATTAGTTTCGTTTGTTTTGCAAAAAACATTTTTCAAGAAAATATTTTTAAGTTGTTTGGTGTATCCAAAAAAATTAATCAACACAAAATATTTTATATTCAAAGGAAAAACTAAATCATTTTCTAGGCAAATAACTTTTCATTTTCAAAATTGAAAATTATTTTTCAAATTTTAACAAACTCATCCAAATAAAAAATAAATAATATAAATACATGCATTTATTATTATTGGTTATCATTCATTACCAACACCTATTATCCATCATTATCAATTGGTGATGATCTCGCAACATGAGCAAGGCCAAGAAAAATTTTAATTTTTAATGTATTTTTTCTTATTTTAAACTATAAATAGTACAAGTATAAAAATTTATGATCTATAATCTTATAATTTAAAAGAAATCTATAGTATATTCTAAACACAAAAAAATATATTGCTCAAAAAACATTTTTCTTAGAAAAACGTATCCTCATAAAATATTTTCCCGAAACAAATGATTTTTCGTGAAACAACCAGGTCGTAATCATTTAATTTTTATAATTAATCAAAAATTTTTAAAATTTATGATGTAAAAATAATTTAAAAAGTCTAATAATTTTTTAAGACTTTAACAATAACATGTTTAGTTTTTAATACAATAAAAAATCAATAGAAAAGCAAAACTACTCATTATCAAAATAATAATAATATTATTAAAATTTATTATACTAATTTAGTTATGATTCTTTATTTTTATTATTTTATTTACTTTATAAATTTAATTAAATATTTTGATAAAATATAATAGATTTTAATTATATATATTAATTTTAATTATTCAATTTGGTTAATTATTTGATAAAATAAATATTAAATTTTTTTAAATCATATAATTTTCTTATCCATAACTAATTCTATAAAATTTGTACACCTAATCACATAATGTATGAATTAACGATTTATATTATTAAATGAATATATAAAATAATTATATATACTCAACATATATAAGTTTTGCCATTAATATAAGTAGTTTATATGTAATATATCAAATTAGATATAATATTTTGTTTTGAGGATTTCTCATATTGTACCCAAACCATAAATTCGAACTAGATAAAGTAAAGTTATATTTCTAGGTAAGATTTGAATTATGATACTTATTCGTGAAATACCTAATAAAGTAGCAAAAATTCAATTAACTTATTACTATATGACCATAAAAGGCAACAATTATTCTACAACAAACCAATTTACTTTTCCAACTTTTTTTCTTAATTTTTGACTTAAAAAATCGATGTAGAATAATAAACATGAACAAGAGAAACTAATAAAAGTTAATCTCCTTTCATGATTTGTAATTTAGATACTTAATTTTTATACTAAAAAGTTAAAATATCTGAATAATGATTTTATGTAAATATGCAATTTATTTATCATATTGGAAAATTTTTAATTTAAAGAATATCTAAAATAATCATACAATTTGTCATAATATATTTAATAAATTATAAACATAATTTAAATTTTATCTAAAATTTATTTTGTGTAACTTTTTAAACATATAAGTAATAATCCCATTCCCATTTATAATTTATCTACTATCGTAAATAAATTTATTTAAAATAATATAAATTATACAGAAGTGTTGATAAATTGTATAAAAATATTAAAAAAAAACTGTTTTACCACTAATAAGTTTTTCTCTAATATAAAATTTTATATTATTATTAATTACACTAGTGTAGAACTCACCTATTTTTTGACAACTAGACAAAAACTCATATCTTAAAATAATTTATACAAAATACTTTATCGATAAAATAATTTCAAACGAGAATATCGATTAATAAAATAATTAATTTTTTTAAAATTTTTTCTGAAATAAAAAAAGAAGGAAATGTTGTAGGCCTAGGGACAACTTGGAAGTAGATCACATGAATTATTTTAAAAAAGAAGAATTGAGCATCTACTCGCTCATGAAGGACTCCAGTTTCTTAGCTCCGCCGAATATATATATATATATAAAGTTAGCTTCACAGAATATTGCTGTTCATTTATGTTTATTTTATTACAAGTCAAACGACGCCTCCTCTTTTTATCATTTATAAAGCAAGACCAAATAGTATCAAAGTTATTCTTTCTTATGTCTAGATGTTACATTATCGGACCACAAAAATGTGGAAATTTATAGAATTTAATTATTAGAAAATTTTTCAATTTTAGTCTTTTTAAAATTTATCTCACATTGTTTTTTAATAATACTTTATTTTTTAAATCTATTCCAAGGTCATATTTCAGTCATAAAAAAATAATAAAACATCAATGTAATCTCTAACTTTATAAAAAAAAATTAATAGAGAAATCTGATAAAATTCTTTTCATACAAAAAATATAAGATTAATTTATTATGTATTTAAATTTTAAGAATAGATAATTGATTAAGACTAAATTAGTTAAATTGATAGTAAATATGTTATGAGTCCTAAAGAAAATTAAAATGAATTAAATTTTTATGTTATAAATATTATAATACTATTTTAATATAAAAATCAAGTACTTTTATATCATAAACTCCACTTCAATACAAATGGATCTACCATGTATACATTAAAAGTGATAAAGTTACTGTTTATATGAAAATAAAGAGTAAAATAATATTTTATATAAATTTTCAGCCTTTTTTTTTTTTGGGATTAATAAAACTTTTTGAAAAAGTTAATTTAGGTTTAATTGAATTTTTTTTTGAAAAAAAGTTTAAAGATATCAAATTCTGTCTTTTTATCTATTTTTTTTATCATTAAAATCTTGTATGAGACTAAATTTAGAAGAAAAATTAAAATTTAGATATTTTTGTTAAAAAATAAAGTAACTAATAGATATGCAAAAACATTAAAGTTCATTATTTTTATTGATAATTAAAGCAACTCATAATAAACAAAACGCTCCAGTGATTTGACTTTTCAATACAATTATGAATTAGGACAACCCGTTTCATATTTTACTATAATTAATTACGTCATTCAATTCATCTGCAATTACACATTTTATATTAGGTAAATAAAATAATTTATCTCTTTTATTATTTTCTAAGCTATAAAAATGATATAGTCAACTAAACCTCTCTTAATCATCTCTACTTCCCCTCTTTCTCTCGATAGTTCTCCGAATTAAAATTCTCTAGGTCAACAAAATTTTGCTAGTGACAACTCTGAAATCACCAAATTTATGAATTTTATTAATATATATATTTTTTATTTGATTTTAATCCATTTTTTGGTATTTTATCTTTTTTAAAAAATAAAATATGTGAATTTTGTAATCTATTATTATATATTTAAATTAAATAAACTAAAATCTAATTTATTTTTCTTATTTTATTTGATTTTTTTATTATAATAAAATTTGGATTTATAAATCTGAATTTATTTATTTTTTGTAGTTTTTTTCATTTACATATGTAATATGGGTTTTCTTTTATTTGAATTTTATTTAATCTCCTTTCATGATAATGGAGATGGATTTTTTCATGATATTCTTCTTATTTAGAAGTTTAGGTGTGATTAATAGATAATTTATTATTATTTTCCCTTTAAATAGACTTGTTCAAAAGAATTATAAGTCAATATATGATTAATAGTATCACTGAATTAAGTACGTTCATTATAATATTGTAAATTATAAAATTTCATCGACATGACAGAAAATTTTCAAAAGAAGCTACCAATAAAGTACTTTTTTATACTTATTGATTGTAATGATAAGTTTTATACTTGTATTAAGTTGTACTAAATTTATTATGTGAATAAGAAATTTATATTTCTCTCAAACAAATATAACTAAATTAATTGTTATGAGTCAGTGGCTATCATTGTGATGGAAACAACCCTTTTTCATTATTTTGAGCAAAAATCAAATAACTTTTTTTATAATATTTTTATTTATCTAATTAATGTCCTTCAACTATATTCTAATAAGATTTTAGAATGTAAATCCATTTAAAAGTAATTATAGAATATGAGTTTGCACCACAGAAAATAACTATTTAATTCAATTAAAGGATATCTTTTCCTAAATACAAAAGAAAAAACTTTTTTCCAAATTGTCTTAGAAAATTGAGTCATACTATATTATTCCGCAACAAATTGGCATCCCACTAATAAAGTTATCTAGATGCTAAATGATGCATAATCAGAAGCAAACAACACGTAATCTGGTAAAAAATAATTTATGGTAGATACAATCGTCTAAAAAAATATAAATATTTATCAAAATCGCATGCACGGGAATATGGAGATATGCTACTTATTTTATTCGCATATATAAATTATTCACATATTAATGTCAACTCTTACTGTTTAATTTTAAATAAAGAATAAAGAAAGCAACAAATGGACATTATTGTAATATTCTTTCTTTCTTTAACGTTTAATTTTTGGAAATGAATCATATAATTGAGCTAAAAAAAATGGCTAATGGGAATATATTTTTAGTATTGTCTAGTGATCGAATCAGCAAACAAATCCTCTTAAATGTTTGTTTTTTTATATCGTATTTGTTCTGTTTTGATAGTTTATAATAAGATAGAAAAGTCAAAATTTTATGGTCAAAGTCATATCAAATGAGTTTCCAGATTCATGAACGTGATAATATATTCTATAGGTACGCCACCTTTTTTTTTTTTTTTTAATTAAACATATTATATTAAGGATACTTGTTGCAAAGATTATCCCTTATCACAAATAGAATAATTTTTTGTAACCTACCATCTAAATATTATTAATCTATTGAATGTTAAGTTAATCAACTAATTAGGCTCTTCATTTTGAAATCTTGGTATTAAAGTACTTTTATTTGTTTTTCATTTATTGAAGTTTAACAAGTTATAAACTACACAATGAGAGGTGACTCTTTCTTTTTAACTCTCGTATATATGCAAAGCTTTCATTATGATTAGTGGCGAGAAGAATCAAACACAATATTTTATGGTAATGTCTGATACTATGAAATGAAATATAATTAAATACAAACTCAATAAATTATTAAACTATAGTTTTTTTTGTTTACATTACATTATATTTCATTATATTTTATAAAACATTACCTATATTTTTCAAGAGTGTAAGTAGACTAATCAAATTACAGACCATAGTATATTTGATTAGTCAGACATATAATGAAATATAATGTAATGTTTGGTAAAATATAATAAAATTATACTCCACAATTAATGAGAGAAAATGATTAATTAATAAATATTAGGCCAACTAGTGCATGTATAACTGAGTAGATGCAATCTTTTTTTTTTTTTTTTGGTTGATCCTTAAGAAAATAGAATAATTTAATTTTTATAACCTTGATAAACTTGAATAAAAAATGAAAATAAATATCAAATCTATCACCTACTACTCTTAGTTTACGTACTCAACTTTTGTTCAAAGGTTCTAGAGCACAATCATGTTCGTGGATGATTAATCGCCATAATATCTTATTCCTAATACACTAAAATTTCTAAATTGTATTTGTGCATTGTTTTCATGCCATTGATCATTTTATATTTGTATATGAAGCATATTACCTTCAATAAACACACACACATGCACATATATATATATATATATATATATATATATAGAAAAATGATAAAAGAGACAATTAAAAAATAATAAAAGAAGTAGTTTTAGGATATATGTACGCAATATACGGACACAATAAAAAACATAAAGAAAAAAATTATGCTACATTTGTTTTGTGAAAGTAGCTTCATTTATTTATGAAGGTTATTTTTGAAAAGTACACTATTGGTTAAAATACTGAAAATAGTCGAAAATGGAGAGTCTCAAAAATTTAAGGAGATGAACCCTCTATAAGGATTTTCTTATTCTTCTTCTTCTTCTTCTAACAGCTGATGGTGTAGTCGGTGTCCGTCACTAAACCAAAGCAAGAATCTTTGAAAACTGAACAAGATAAACCAAAATAATGCTCTTCATATGCGGTGTCTTACCTTGTAAATTTATTTGAATTTTCCCTAAAATATGCTAATTTTCTGGTTAAGCAGATAATTATTGAAACCCCCGCGGCTACTGGATTTTATTTTGAATTAGCGATTTAGTTTTAGACATTTTTGTGTTCTTTTTTAAATATATAATATGTCCATTGAGATCGACATTTGAATATCACAACCTGTAACATATCACATCAATTTTTTAACTGCGTTAAATATTAATAATATATATCATTTTCGTTTTATTATTTATTTTATTATTTTTTAAAGCATTTATTTTATTAAATAATGTTAAATTTTACTTATTATTAAATTTATTATGATTATTATTATCTTTGTAAGGATTATATATTCTTTTTTATAAAGTTTATTGTTAATTTTGTTAGAATTTTTTTTTGTGTTGGCTAATATTAATTATTGATTTGTTTTAATTTTTATAAAACGGATTGAATAATATAATTTATTGATTAATAGGTAAATCCAATTAAAATAGTGATCAAATAAGTTACGAGCTTATGATACTTTTAGTGGACCGATATAAAAAACGGTTTGTGTAGGCCTAATTTAACATGGACTTGTAATGAATGAACTTGCTAAATTTATTATAAATAGGCTAAATATTTTCTCTCGCATTCTAACCCTAACCCTAGTTGTCACACTCATTAGTAGTCGTCTTGAGATAATGTCAATGAGAGGAAAACTTAACTCTTGTTTTTCAATTCTTCTGATATATTTTTTAGTGTTTAATTTCAATAGTTGTAATTATGACTCAAAATAATTTTCGATCCAATGCGCAAACATGTATGAAATTCGTTTTCGCTTAACTATTGATTGGTGTTCTAAATTCATGTACTAGATCCTAAATAAATTTTACAAATTTTTAATAATAAATTTCAATTTATTAATGATGTTCAAAATATCAACCTTCTTTCAAAACTATAAAAGTTAGCTTATAATTTTTATGATCATTAAATTGAGCGCATTTGTTGTCGAATTACAATTTCAAATATATAATTTTTTTATTTCAAAATGTTATGAATATGTTTATTTTTTTTTATGTGTTCATACTTCTTAATATATTCTTATTTTCCATATACTTATAGTCCTTAAGTTATATAATTACGTAATTACGAATAAAGTTGATTTTTTTTTATAAAAAAAAGGAACCACTACTTTTTCGTTCTAATTTTCTAATTTAAGGTCTTAACTAAAACGTGGTTGGACCACTAACTTGAGTCAACAAGCACGTTTTGTTGATCATTCATCTCCTCCGTTGACAGATTTATGATGTTCTCTCTTGTTTATATTCAATTTTCTTTATGATGCAATAATAGATTTGTAAGGATAATTGTGATAAAATAATATATATATGTGTGTGTTAAATTATTGAAACAATATAATTTCATTTTATATTTAGATGGGATACACTTTAAAATAGCACATATTATAATAAATATGAGCTTATTGATAAAAAAATTAATGGCTAATAAATTTTATAATTTATTAATACTAATCATCATTGATAAATATAGTAAAATATTAATATTAATATAACGGATTATCATGTGTAATGCATATGCTATAAATGAAAAAATATATAAATATGTATGTAAGTTAAATTAAATAAAAAGTGCAATTTTATCTTGTACATTTTATAGATGTTAGACAAAAAAATATATAAATATGCATGTAAGTTAAAAAATGCAATTTTATTTTTTACATTCTATAGATGTCATAAAAAAAACTAAAGATAATATAGAGAATAATTTTGTGCATGCAATTACTGTCCTTAACGAAATTATACTTCATTATGTTGCTTTTGGATTTTACAACAATTTTTTTTTGGATATATAGCAAAAAATCATTTTTCTCTCAAGAATGATTAAAAATTTATAAGTATATTTGGTTAGCAGTTGGGTTTAAGTAAAACAACATTCTTTTTAAAATGACAGAGTTAGAATTTTGTAAAAAAAAAAAATTAACAATTATTTTGGAAAACAATTAATAAATTAATTATTTCTGAATTCTTTGACCATATATAAAAGTTTTCCTCTAAAGACTCAGCACTCAAATTAAATAATTGGAAAAGTAAAACTTTATAAAAAAATTGAAAAGCTTTATTAAAAAAACGATGTGGGACATTACTAACTATTCCAACATTATATTTAAATGAAATACTACAGTTTAAAATAACAGCAGGAATGTATAAAATTAGTAAAGTTTTTTTTAGATTGCATAACAATTACATTGAAAACGTTGATGTGCATTATTTTGGGGAAAAACATGAAATAGCTATGGTGGATATTAGTCGTTAAGAAACTGCCACTGGAAGAGTTTTAAATAAATGTACGAATACTTTAACTACGAAAAAAAGGTTTTACAATCACTGCAAGGATAGGGTGAATTAAATGCCATCTAAAGGTAGTCATAGGTTTTCATACAGAGTTGAATTAAATGCTATGGATTCTGAAATAATTATCTATAGTATTTGTCAACTATTCACACAATATATTTTAGAAAAAAAAATTATTTTAATATAATTTTCATTATATATTATTAACGTAATATTAATTATTTATTTTTTAAAATTATTTTCATTATCAATTGATCTCTCTATTTTAATTAAATATTTTTTATTCTCTATTATAGTTAAATATTTTTTTTATTAGTATTAATGTAGAATTTCAGTTGAAAATAATTAATGGTATATTAGTTAATATGAATTAAAACTATTTTTAATTAATTATTTTTTAATCTAAGTGTACAATCTTAAAAAGACAGATATGATAAAATAGAAATAGTATAAAATTTATTAATAAAATAAAATTTATTTTATAAATTACATTATCATCATTGATTTTATCAATAAAAATTTCATTTTATTGTTAAAAATAATGTAATGATAGGTTTTACCTCGTTTATTTTATCTTAAAGTTTAACCTTCTATAGCATTTTAAGGGATTGACATTTTTATGTTTTGTTTTCCTGCAAAATTATCAATATCTGAATTTAAGTTAAAGACATGGATGTTCGAGAAATTAGATGGGAAATCTTCAAATTATCAAGAATTAGATGTTGAAGTTTTATTTTATTAAATGTGATTTTTTTTTTGCCTAAATATGTTTCATTGCCAAAAAATAATAAATTAAAAAAGAAAATCTTATATTTATATTTTGACCATTCAACTTTTTAATATAAAAAGTAAATTCAATTTTGTTAGACAAATTGAAATGAAATTTAAATATTTATATTAATAAATTAACAATAATTTAATAACTTGTGATATATTTACTAAAAATTACTGAGTGATTTAAATATGATAATGATATACTTTATATAAGAAACAAAATATATGAATTAACAACTAAAAAAATCTTATTTTAAAAAAGTAATTTTGTAAGTTAATATCATATTTGATTTTCAAAAATATATCAAAATTAATTCAAATTAAATTGCTTATTTAAAAGCTAAAAATAACTTTTTTTATAGTCCTATCGATCAATTTATGAATGATGAAAATGTATAACAAAATTGAACAAATAAGTATATGGCTAGATACTGTTACATCCCTAAAGTTTATTCTAATATATTACTTAATGCCTGTGTTTCTAAAAATATGTTATTAAGTTCTTCTCCTTTGTTCCGTTAGATTTCGACATCCTTTTGTGTTAAGAGAGTTTTTTTTTTTTTTTTTTTTCTACCAATTCAAATTCAATCTACAAATTACTTAGTTATTATAGCTTAGAAATGACTAACTATTTAGTCTTTATTTTGATAATTATCAACTACATAGTTCTTCTATTTGAAAACTATAAAATATTTAGTCCCAGTTAGAAATTACATCCTCTTTTAGTTTTATAAAGGTATTTTCAGTATATTAAACTTGGATTGATGGGAAAAAAAAAAAAAAAAACTCTCTTTGGACAAAATGATCTCAAAGTTTAATAAAAACAAAATAGAGACACTTAATAATATATTTTTAAAAATTATAAGAATTGAATAGTATATTAGATTAAACTATAAGGGTAAAATAATATTTATTGCTTAAATTTATCCCTGTTTTTAAATTGTGAAACTTATTGACTAATTTGAACAATTAAGTTATTTTTTGTATTTCTATTTTATGTTATATTTGTATATGTTTTTATTGGATACTTGTAATACATTTTTTTGTAATAAAAAAATTTTATCTTTATGAATTTGTAAATTTTCATAAATTTTATACTATAAAAAATTTAAAGTTGATTTTTTTGGATTTAGATTTTCTCTTGTTTTATTCAACATAACTTATTATATTTTAATAAATATAGTTATCTATTTGAGAATGAATGCATTGAGTATATGACTTATTGCTTCGTAAAATTTTAAATTTAATTTTTCTAATGAAATCTTAATTATTCATTTCGAATGAATAGTTGAATTTATTTAAATATATTGAATGAAATATGAAAGGATCTACATTGGACTTTTTTTAAACTGAGTTGACATTTAAAATTGAATACATATTTTAAATTTTCTTCATAATCGTTCAATTTTAAAAAAAATAAAGTCCCCAGAATATCTATCCCGAATTATCTTAAATCTTTGAATGGGATAGTTTCAAAATTTGTTTGAAACGGAATTAGGAATTTTTGAGTACCTTATTCTCTGAATCATATAACCCTAATTTCTAACTAGATGTTCTAGATTTTTTATTTTTTTTTTTGGTTTTCCCTGTATGAGACGTTTGGGGTGAATGCATTTTATTAAGTTGGCTTTGACCATAATTAATTTTGATTTTAAAATCTAGTTTACTACTGGTGACGACTAGAAAAGGAAGAAAGAAAAATTAAAGTATGGCATTAAAATTTGGTAAACATGATTACCAATGAAAATTGGACTTGCAATTATGATGGCGACAAATAAATAATCACTTTTTTTTTTTTTACCAAATTAATATATGAATCAGTCACACTGTGTACTCTAAGGCCAAACAAATATTATAAGGTAATTAACTGTTATTATGCCCTTCAAACTGTTAGCTGAATTTATAAATATATAACTTGTTGATGAATAAAATAATACAGACAAAAAAAAAACTGTTTTCGTTACTATTTGATTTAATTTTAATTTAAAATTTATTTTATTTTATAAATAAAGCTTAACATTGAAAATATAATAAAATAAAAATAAAATTTATTTCAAAATTATATGAATTTTCTACTTGATTTAAGTATCAAATTTAATAAAATATTTTATTATTATAAAAATATTTTTGCATTATTTTTTAAACTTTACATATACCAAAAAAAAAAATAGAAGGGGTAAAGAAAATGAAGAAATATGAGAGATAGAAATAGGACTATTGAGTGAAAATCGAAAATAATGATCCAATTGAATCAATTTAGTTTGATTTAAATATAATTTCGATTTAGTTCAATTTTTTTAAAAATTTTGATTAATTCAATTCAATTTGATTTTAGGTAAAAAAATCTAATTGAACCGAACTGACTAAATTTTTAATAAAATTAAATTAAATTAGATTGAATTTATAATAAATTAAATAAAAATTATTAAACTCTATTTAAAATTTATTATTTATATTAAAAATATATACAAATATTCTAAAATATATTATCTGAATTATTGTTTATATAAAAAAATGTTTTTAAAATAAATTTTCTAAAAATTTTTCTTCAATAATGTTGCATATTTGAATTCCTCTCATCAAGTTTTTGTTTTTTAAAAAAAAAAGACTGATTTTATAATAGTTAAGTAAAAGATAACCCAAATTTAAAGGAGAGAGATGAACAAAATTTTATCTAGACAAGCGAACGTAACTAAAATAGCCTTTCAGGATTCACAAGTTCTTGTTCATAGTCCGCCAAGCACGCTTTTCCTGTCCACGAAAAATTCAAAACCAACTGGGCTAGACTCTCTTTCGATTATCATTTTCCAACATTGGCCCCACCATCACTACTCCAATCTTTTGCTAATACTGTATCTTCTGTTTGGTCTTCCATTACTTTATTACCCCACCATCCCCGTTGAAATTTTCAAACTCATCTCAGCCGTCAGATTGTAACTGCTCTTTGACTTCAGCTCTCCTTTCTCTCTCACCCCTATAACTATCAGTATCCCCCCCCCCCCCCCCTTCTTTTCTATTTCTCCCTTAATTCATGTGCCTTCTTCTAACCTAAAGCTTTCTTTGGGCCTTAGATGGCTTGTTGAGGTCATCCTTCTCTCTCCACTCTTATACCCTACCTTCCTTCCTTTTCCACCTCTTGAAACAAATGGCAGTTGAGCTCATGAGTTTCGCGACAAAAATGGAAGATCAGATGGCCATACAGGACGCCGCATCACAAGGATTGAAGAGTATGGAGCACTTGATCCACCTCATGTCTCACCATTCTAATCACGTGGACTGCTCGGACCTCACCGATTTAACCGTCTCCAAGTTCAAAAAAGTTATCTCTCTTCTCAACCGGACCGGTCACGCCCGCTTTAGACGCGGACCGGTTCAACCATGCGCACCATCTGCTTCTGTCTCTCGCCCTCAACCCTTAACCATAAATCGGGCCACCGCTCATTCGCCGCCGGTCGTCAATCCGGTGGCGGCTCCTCCTCAGGTCCCGATCGCGGCTCCGGCGAGCTATGTGCAGTCACAGCCTCAAACGTTGACTCTTGACTTCACAAAACCTAACATATTTAGCTCCAACGGTGGCAAATGCACGGAATTGGAGTTCACGAAGGAAACCTTTAGTGTGTCGTCGAGCTCATCTTTCATGTCGTCGGCTATAACTGGAGAAGGCAGCGTTTCTAATGGTAAACAAGGATCCTCCATCTTCTTGGCACCTGCAGCCAACGGCAGCAAGCCTCCACTCTCCACGGGGCCGTATACCAAGAAAAGATGCAACGAGCATGATCATTCCGATGATATCTCCGGAAAGTTCTCTGGATCCTCCAGCGGAAAGTGCCATTGCTCCAAGAGAAGGTATGTAAAATGTTGATCTTAGCGCCCGGCGCACATTAGCAAGAGCTCTCCTTGTCTTTTTTTTTTTTTTTTTTTTTAATTTAAGCTTTTGACTCGAGTCATGGGTTGACTTAGCTGAGTTAACTCGACTAACTCAGATCAGAGGGTCGGAGTCATATTAATTAAAGTAATTTGCTTGGTAGAACTCCGTTGATTGCGAGGAGACATGGCCGGGTTTGAAGCGAGTTTATCGAGTCAACTCAGATGTTTTATGCATGAGTGATTGTTTGGGTTGGAGGTCAACGAGTTAGGTGGTTGAACAGTGTAGTAGATGTGTTAATGGACTTAGCAGGCGTGAAAGTGACTCAAGAAGATGACCTTTATCAACATGGCTTAGTTACAGAATGGACTGGATAAAATCGGAATGTCTTTATTAACTTGAATAAATTGGGATTAAAATGTTATTTGTCTTTATCTTACGTTAGAAAAAATGGACGGAGTATCTAATTTATTTTCGATTAATTTCAGGAAAAATCGGGTGAAGAAAACCATTAGAGTCCCAGCAATTAGTTCTAAAATCGCGGATATTCCACCAGACGAGTATTCTTGGAGAAAGTATGGTCAGAAGCCAATCAAGGGGTCGCCGTATCCACGGTGAGTATCACTTATCCGCAACCTGTCGAATTTATATTCTTTTCATCAAATCAAGGTTGTCTCAGTTGGTTTGTTTCTTGTGTTTTCTTATAGGGGGTATTACAAGTGTAGTACTGTGCGAGGGTGCCCAGCGAGGAAGCACGTGGAACGGGCCAACGACGATCCATCCATGCTGATCGTGACGTATGGGGGAGAGCACCGTCATACTCAAGCCGCGACGCAGGAGAACTTGTCTGCCACTGGTGTAGGGTTAATGTTCAAGTGAGAGGGAAAATATGCAAGTTGTAGGATAGAGGAAACGGGGGAGTCAGACTTTTAATAGTGGTTTGAATTGGATTGTAAATTTTCTTAATTGGAAGGGAAGATAGATGAATGCGCAGAATGTCAAACTATGCTAAATCGGTGTCCAACTCAATTTTTGTTTTTCCTTTTTTAAAAAATCTATTTTATTTGTAATTTGTTAAATTTGCTGCTACTACATTCGTTATTGTTTCATCATTCTTCGTCATAGAGAATGAGATAGGCGAAATTCAACTTGTCCCCACATTGGATAAAATTATTTAAAATAATATTTAATAATTACATGTAAAATTTAAAGTTTACTTACTTTTTTATTTTCTCTATTTTCAAATAACGAAAAAATTGCAAGTTTTATTACATGGAAAATTTAAAATTTTACTTTTTTTTTTATTTTCTTTCTATTTTCAAATAATGAAAAATTGCTAGTTTTTCATTCTCTTTTTAATCTACCTTTTTCAAAAAAAGGGTAAAAGTTGAAAGAATTTGATGTGAAAATTAATTTTTTGTCCGAAAATTTTCAAATAATAAAAAGTTTATCGGGCTCATTTTTGTGTTTCTAAGAGCTCAATGAAAATGAGAGTAGAAGGCTAATAAAATAAAAACAGAGATGCCGTAATGGAATGGGAACATTGATGACACAGTTTGAGGTCTTCAGTCAATGGCATCATTATGAGTATCGTTGAAGATAGTTAGGCCGTGTGGACTTTGATGTCCCCACGTAACTCCGCAAGACGGGATATAGGCAATGTTTTTAATCAATTGTCAATTGAAGTTGATTATTTTAATATATATATTATTTAAAAATGTTTTTAAAAATACCAAATACAATATAATTATAATATATTTTTAATGTTTAAACTTTAAATAAAACGATATAATTTTAAATATTTTAAAATTTCATAAAATAATATATAATTTTATATTTTAAATTGATTTTTTTTTATTTTTATCAGTTTTCTCAATTTTAACTGATTTTTTTTTTAAATTAGGTTAATTTTCAGTGAATTTATTATTAAATTCTAAAATTAAAGTCAATCATATTTTAAAACTAAATATTCAAACTCAATAGATTAATTTTGATCCATCCAATCATATTTTAAAACTCTTGGATATAAACTATTGAGTTTGAATATTTTCGGTGTTCACTGTTTATCACACTATAAGTGTCCATTGTTTGGTTATAATCTAATTGTATTGATGAAATTCAATTATTTCAATATTTTTAATTTCATTTGATAATTAATTATAGTAAATTTGATTTTTAATTATCAATTATTATCTTAAAAGTAATAAATGAAATAATTAACTTAATCAAAATAATATTCATTTTATATAAACTATACTTATTAGTAACAGTACATTAATTATAATGAAAATTTTCTCATTAGTGATATGTGAAAATTAATTATTGTTGGTAATAATTTATTATTATTATTATAATTAAAATAATAGTAATAGATAAATTATAAACAATAATTAATTAAGTAATTTCAGTTATAATTGATAATCAAATTAAATATTTTGATTTCAGCTAATTTTAGTTCTGAATCAAAATTTTGTTTAATTTAATTTATTTTTTAAAAAAAATTAATTAATAAAAAATTCAATTTAATTTTATTCAATTAATTGAATGAACATTTCTAACAACTCTAAGTTTGAACTTTAAACACGAATTCAAAAGATGCTCACTTTTAAGTATAACAATCAACATACGACGTTTAAGTGTTATTATCCTTATTAATCTTTTTTTTTTAGAATAAATGAATGATATTTTCATCCATAAATAGTCATATGACATCTAAAAAAAATTATAATTTTAAGTATTGATATGAACTTGATCATCAACACAACTAATATCTGCATGTTGGCTCAATTCCGAAATTATGGTTATATTTTCACTATTAATTTTTTTTTAATGACTTTGTATCTTTATCAATTATAAAAATCTCATCAGATATAGTGTTATAGCGCGATGTACATTGAAATTCATATAGTACACCAAAATATATTTGAGAAATGATACTCAATAATATAACATCATATATTATTAAATAATCGATCTCAAATCACTAAAACTTTTTAAAAAAAAATAAGACAAAAATTCTTATAAAAAGAGACAAAATAACAACATTGAAATAAAAACTCACAAATGACAGACAAAATAAAAAATACTAACAAATAGGATAAGAACAATCCATTTTATTAAAAAAAATAAAAAATATAAAGAAAAAAAGGGTTTACTGCCGATAAAACATACCAACAGTAACCTCAAAATACTAAAAGAAATGAGTTATTTTCAGAAAAAATAGATATGGAGTTTTTCCTTTAAAGTTTCTTCTTAACCTTTCTTAGTCCATAAAATATTCATTTAAGAAACAAACTAACCGTGAATTTGTGTTTATGTTAAAAAATACTCATTAAGTTCTTATATTATATTATTTAGTTCTCAATTTTTAGATGTTATCCTAAAATATTCTTTAATTTTGCCTTCATTGAAGTGTGAAATCTTTCTTAAATTTTTTGATCCATGAAAATATCTATTCAAATCACAAATTAACCACGAAAATATATTATATTAAAATAATAAAGATTTAAATATCAACACTTTTGATTTTTTCCATATTATTTTACTTGGTTTTCAATTTTTATATATTATATTAATATATTCATTAAATTTGACTCAACTAAACTATAATATATTTTTGTTAAATTCATACAAATAATTATTTTATCCTCAATTCTATGTTATAATTTTCATTGATATCAACTTTATTATTGCTCATTAAAATCAATCGATCAAAATATATTAATAGATTAAACCTCTCCAAGTCTAATTATCAAAAAAGTAAAAATTTATCAATAAAAAAGACAAAATTGTAAATTTAAATTTATATCTCAAGTATTATAAACCAAAACCAAATATCTCTGAGAAATTCCATACCTTCCTTGCCACCTTAATTTTCCCACAATTTGCATACATATATATCAAAGTGTTCAAGCACAAGACTTCCCAAACCCATATTTTGTATATTTTCCCTCCTTTCTTACATAGCTGCCGCTTAAGGAAATGATACAACAAAAACAAGCAATACAGATGCCCTAAATCAACGCTAACTCAATGGTCAATTTAGTAGGATGAATCAATTAATATACTATTAAATTGTTAGTGAGCCAAGAAAATCCATGAGACGCTCAATGGCCATTAATAGAATTATGAGCTACACACTAAGGGTAGTCTTACCCTTTTAATATCTCCCACCATAATGCGATTTGTATATCTTGTATTTAGATCAATGTTATATTATGAACTTGACTTTAAAAATAATGTACATATAGTTTAATATCAATATGCATGCAGTTTAATATCAATATGCATGCAGTTCAATATCAATATACATACAGTTAATGACTAAATGTATACGAAATTCAATACCAATATATATTGGTTTGGATCCATTAAGTAATATGGACATAGGTCCATAATATAATTTGTTACCATAATAGTGGATGAAGATACTTGAACTCAACTCTCACTCTTCACAGGATATACTTCACTCTCAAACTATGTTTGCATGTATAGTGAGCCAAGTAATATAATAATGAGTTAAAAATCAAAATACTCATGAGAAAATCCCTATTTGTATCATCCTTAATTAGGGCATATGAGAAAATCAATTAATCAATTAGTAGGATAAATCAATTATTTGAGTTTAAACTCTATCAAACATGGTGAATTCTCTTTAATAGAGATTATTGTTAAAAACTTTCTCTTCATTTACAAATGCTAACCATACAGACCGTTCAAAAAATAATAATAATAGTAATCTTCATATGCAAAATTGTTTTCTTAAATTATCGTAAAGTGTGCAAGCTCTCTTATGACGATACTGTGATCAACACTATTGCCAACTCCATTCTAAGTCTAATTTTGTCATAAGTAACTTATCCAAAGTCTCAATTAAATCCATCAAAATCAAAATTGCGCAATTACGAGCCCTAATTATGGCTCTCTCACATGTCATTGCCAGATTACGGTCTTATGAAGTCGAGATAGAAAATGTAATTTATCATCTATACGATATCAATGCCTCCGATTGAAAGTTAAGTGCATTTTTATCAACATTATTTGTGTGTGTGTTGTTTTGATAGTCGAGGAAGATGAAAGGGCTTTTGATTTTTTGAGATGAGTATGATGGATATAATTTTTTTTAACAAATGGTTGTTTGAATTAGAAAGGAAAAGAAAAATATTATAGAGGGTAATTTTGAAATTTTAATTTTAATCTGTTGATCTTTTTAATTTTAAATGTATGAAAATAGACGAAAAGAACAAGTAGTTCGACGTAATCTAATCATAAGTTTCAAGGGGAAGTGTAAATAAATTTTATTAAAAATTTCAGTTATTTATTTATGGAGTGTAAGAAATTTAAACTCAACTGTTCACAAGATGACTTATGGACTTTGAACAAGGGAATAGGATTGAATAGACTTTTGAGGCTGAACGTGCCAGCAGCTCAATAAAGCATAATCTTTCGTCAGCACAGAAACTGGGTTGTGAACTTATGCATTCGGGTTGTGGGCCTTAACCTTTGAACTCATTTCAAGAGATATTACGTTTACTGGCTCAAAGTTCTTGCATGTGAACTGGAAACAATCACTACGGGCTTAAGGTTCAGAGCACATCAAGATGTCCTTCTACAGCAAATTTCACTATTTCTGGTAAGGGTTCCAAAAGTTGTTGGGCCAGTCTATGATCCGTTGGGCTACGCCCATCTCATGCTATGATATTGCACCAAAAGAAAAACCAGACCGCATCACCCACTCCTGTTTGCTAGATATTTATGGTGGCGTAGAACAGAACAGTGGCTAGCTAGAGTTTGGGAACCCATTTTACCAATCATCACTCGAGCTATTGTTTCTGAGTTTTAATGTCAAATAAAAAGATTTCATCATCCAATAATTTGATGCTACTTTTCAGCTCGCAAATTATTACTTGCGAGTCCTATTTTTCCATTTCATGGTCACGGGCTATCTTTTAAAATTGCTGAAAAGGAAACTGCTAATTGAAGTAAAAATTTGTCCTAACAATGAATAAACTCTTCACATGCTGACTGTCTGAAACACAATCATATGATATACGCTATGCATGAAAGCCACGTGCACACTAAAACCTGATTGCAGCTGCTAGTAGATCTACTTACATTAATCATAAACAATTTCATATTTTAATCTTTCCTTAACGCTCTTGAACTCTTTTTTTTTTTTTTTTTTTTTCTCTTTTCTGGTTTTTAGAAATGAGAGCTCTTTCTTCCTAGATAGTAAGTATATATAAGATCTAGTAAATGAGATATAGTGTTGCAGTCAGGGCCTTTAATTTCGATTTACATTATATATATATATATATATATATATATATATATATATATATATATATATATATATGAGAATATTAAAAAATTGAAAAATTTAAATATATTAAAATTTACAATTTTTATTGTTCTATTATAAATAAATATAATAAATAATAATTTATTTAATAAATTAAAAGAAAAATATGTTAATTTAAATTAAATAATTAATTTTTTAATTTTTTTTATCAAACTACAACTAAAAATGAATTAGTAAAAATTTAAAAGTTATGATGTATTTTATTAAATTATAAAAAAATAATTTTGATATTTAAAATATCAACACAAAAAAATCTTATGTTGATAAATAATTATCTTGATTTTAAGTCTTAATTTTATTATTTTTAAATTTATTAAAATGTTTATATTTTATAATTTATTATTATATAAAAGAAATTTTACTAAGAAAAGAAAATTATATAGAAGAAAATTAATGAATTACATTAATTTTCTTAATTTTTAAATTATTTTAAATTTTCACAATAATTTATTAACAAATTTATAAGAAATAATTTTTTTAACTTATCATCGACATATTATAATATTTTAAATAAAATAATATTAAAAAATAGTACTCTCTAATTTTTCACATTTATTTAAAAAATTACATTTAATGATTTGACAATTCATAATTTATACTATATTTTTTATTTATATATTTAATTATATTTAATAAAAAAATAGATTTACTTTATTAATTTAATAATTAATGAAAATAAATTAAAAAATAATTATAATTAATAAAAATAGACATTATAATTAATAAAAATAGAATAGACATTATAATTAATAAAAATAGACATATATTTTAAATATTTTTTAAAAAATAATAGATAATTTTTTTAAAACAGATGGAATATATTTTTAAATTCTTCAAAATTTGATATTTTCGGCTAAATATAGAAAGATATTTCGGTATTTTATTTTAGCCTATGGTGTTAATAAGCATTTAAAGGTATTGTATTTTAGTGTGAAAAGTGAAGCAAGAGAAGAGAAGCTTTTAGCCTATGGTGTTCATAAGCACTTTGGCGTTATACTTTAGTACGTCAGGCAGACGTTGTTTCTCTCTCTTTCAGTCTTACTAACTCTTAAGAGATTTTTAGGGTTTTTGTTTCTCTTTCTGAATCCAAAATTCATTGATTCAGATTCTCACACAGCTCTTTCTCGCCGGTGAACTCGTTTTTTCAAGCTGTAAAGTGAAAGCTTCATCCTTTGACCGCAATTTTCAAGTGAGTTTTTCTATTTCATCATATTTTCCCTATCAACCTTAACAAAACCATCTCTAATTAAAATTGGTAGTTGTGGATTTTAGCTTCCGTTTTTTCGTTAGCTTGGTTCGATTTGGTGAAGTTTCGTTTAGGAGTGTAGAAATGAAGATTTGTTCTTATACCGGCCCTGGTTGATCTAATCCACATTCTTCCGTTAATCGAATTCCTAGACTAATCAAATTATATCTTGATTGTTCTTAATATATATAGTCTCAATTTAGTGAGATTCAAACTCCAAAGCTTTGATCCATTTTTGGGGATTTTTTTAAAAAAAAATTAAGTTGGAGATTTTGGGGATTGGGAATGGGGGATGATAAAGATAGGATTCAAAATTTGATAGCTGCAAGGAAGTCGTTGAAGCTAAGCTTAGAAAAGTCAAAAGCCTTAGGGTTTGCTATTGACAAAGCAGGGCCTAGACTGGATGAGATTAACCAAAGATTGCCTTTTCTTGAGGCGGCTGTACGCCCCATTCGTGCCGATAAGGAAGCCCTTGCTACTGTTGGGGGCCACATCAACCGTGCTGTTGGGCCTGCTGCAGCTGTGCTTAAGGTTTTTGATGCTGTTCATGGACTGGAGAAGTCGCTTTTATCGGATCCCAAAAATGATCTTCCTGGGTATCTATCTGTATTGAAGCGTCTCGAAGAGGCATTGAGCTTTTTGGGAGATAATTGTGGATTGGCTTTTCAGTGGTTGGAGGATATAGTTGAGTATTTGGAGGACAATACAGTGGCAGATGAGCGATACCTTTCCAATTTGAAGAAGTCTTTGAAGAGTCTGAGGCAATTTCAAAATGACAATCAAAAGGCTCGCCTTGATGGTGGACTTCTGGATGCTGCATTGGATAAATTGGAAGGTGAGTTCCGGAGGCTCTTGACAGAACATAGTGTGCCACTTCCAATGTCTTTGCCTTCGTCATTGGGTCAACAGGCTGTAATTGCACCATCACTATTACCTGTGACTGTTATTCAGAAGTTGCAAGCCATTCTTGGGAGGTTGATTGCTAATAATAGACTTGAAAAGTGCACAGCAATCTATGTTGAAGTTCGTGGTTCGAATGTTAGAGCTAGCTTGCAGGCACTTGACTTGGATTATCTCGAGATTTCAATAGCTGAATTCAATGCTGTGCAGAGCATAGAGGGCTATATAGCTCAGTGGGGCAGGCATTTGGAGTTTGCAGTGAAGCATTTGTTTGAAGCAGAGTACAAGCTATGCAATGATGTTTTTGACAGGATTGGATTGGATGTATGGATGGGTTGCTTTGCCAAGATAGCTGCTCAAGCAGGTATTCTTGCATTTCTTCAGTTTGGAAAGACTGTTACAGACAGTAAAAAAGACCCAATTAAGCTTTTGAAGTTGTTGGACATATTTGCATCTCTTAACAAGTTAAGGCTTGATTTCAACAGGCTTTTTGGCGGAGCAGCCTGTTTTGAGATCCAAAACCTCACGAGGGATCTCATAAAGAGGGTGATTAACGGGGCATCCGAGATTTTCTGGGAACTTCTGGTTCAGATGGAGTTGCAGAGGCAGATACCACCTCCTCGAGATGGGGGTGTTCCAAGACTAGTAAGCTTTATTACTGATTACTGTAATAAGCTGCTTGGGGATGACTACAAGCCTATTCTCACCCAAGTTCTGATCATTCATCGAAGTTGGAAACATGAGAGGTTTCAGGAGAGGCTTCTTGTCACTGAGGTGCTGAACATAGTTAAATCCATTGAACTGAATTTGGAGGCTTGGACAAAGGCTTATGAAGACACCATCCTATCTAACCTTTTTGCCATGAACAACCACTATCATTTGTACAAGCACTTGAAAGGAACAAAGCTTGGGGATCTCTTGGGGGATTCTTGGTTAAGAGAACATGAGCAGTACAAGGACTATTATGCCACAATCTTCTTGAGAGACAGTTGGGGGAAGCTTCCTGGTCATTTAAGTCGGGAAGGTCTTATTCTTTTCTCGGGTGGGCGTGCCACTGCTCGTGATCTTGTCAAAAAAAGGCTGAAAACTTTCAATGAAGCTTTTGATGAAATGCACAAGAAACAGTCAAACTGGATTGTGCCGGAGAGAGATCTTAGAGAGAAGACTTGCCAGTTGATAGTGCAAGCAGTTATTCCAGTTTATCGAAGTTATATGCAGAACTATGGGCCCTTGGTAGAGCAGGATGGAAGCTCCAGTAAATATGCAAAATACTCAGTGCAGACTTTGGAGCAAATGCTTGCCTCCTTATTTCAACCAAGGCCTGGAAGATATGGAAGTTTCAAGGGAAGGCAGCCTAGGGATAAATACAACAATGGCATAGCAGATCTTCGCCGTACAACATCTGCAGTTGTGTGATAGCCCAGCTGCTACCATTTTGTGACAGTTAGCCTGAAATGGAACTACATATGAAGATCCTCCTCTCCATAGTTAGGCGGTCAATTCTTGTTGTGTACATATTGATATCCTTTAAGGGCCTGGGGCTGTTTCATGGAATTTTTCTATCAGAAAAGAAACTTCCTCTTCTTCATAACTATCCCAGATAGTCGAGAATAAGTTCTACAAACCAATGGGATGTTGGAGAGCACTAGACATTATAGTGAAAGCGCATAAGGATCTTACCAAAAATCGTAGATAATACTAGGAAGTACAGCTAATCATTTTACTTTGATTTTTACTCATTGATTAATTTATTAGATGTTGGCTGTAAAAACTTAGTATAGCTAGATTTGATGTTCAAGTCTTCAATATGAAGAGTGATTAGAGGTGTAGCTGGGGTGAAATATATTTACTGATCAGAATTCTTAAGTGGTCTTTTTTTTCCTTTTTTTTTCTTTGGGTGGGTGGGTGGGGGGAGGGGTCCTTAACGGACAATCATTCTGTGCCATTGTTGCAAATTGTATTTCAGCCTGCAAACTGTAGGAAATAAAGAGTTGTGCTCATTTATGTAGTTTTTATTTGATGTAATAGAATTCTTCATTGTTTAATTATGTTTAAAGCATCTGTTTTGCGTGCTATGATGGATCCATTGTTCTGAATATGGCAAATTGCTCCCATCAGAATAGTTGCTTGGCTGTATTCCTCTCTCCCACATTGAATCGATTCTTTTTTGGAATTTATTTAATTATATGGGTACCACGTCTACTACTGTGACGGTGGAATTTCTAATTCTTGATTCCTTGTTAATATGATGTACAGTAAATTGGCAGCTTTCCTTGCTCCATCAATAACTTCTATCATGTTTCATCAACTGATCAATTTTCGATTTTCATTTTTCTCTGCTACTGAATTCTTCAGATGACCTGCACTGCATCTCTTCAATTATTCTTGGAATTAGCTTCTAATTTTTATTTAAAAAACAATTATTCCCTAGTGTTTTCTGATATTGTGTTTATACTTGGCTTTGCTGTGATGCTCTTTGATATTTATGCGGTAATTAAGAAGCATTTCACCGCGTGTATTTTGAAAAATATATCTTGAAAACTAGACTTCAGTTACACAATAATGTTGAGAAGTTAAGGTTATAAAAAAAAAATCGCGGATTTTTTAAATTAATTTTCAGTTACTGACTTAAAAAAATGAATAAATAACTATCAACAAAATTGCGGACATTTCCATTTACAATTTAATCAAATACTTGAAAAATCGGAAATCATAATTAGAGCTTTTTTCCAGCATGTCGTGAAGTCATACATATAACATACAATAAGTGTGGATATCTCAAATCAATTGAACTTCAAAATTCAATCCAATATTTGATTTGTTGGCCGCAGGAACCTGCAATCAGGAATCTTGATTAGCTATCTATATGGTGTGGTTACAACTTTTCAAGATAAAAAAACTTTATATTTTCAAGATCAATCTAAAGAAGTTGAATATATATATATATATATATATATATATATATATATATATATATATATATATGTATATCAGCAATGGTGATAGATGTGATTCTCTACCTGTAATGGAGTTTTCCCTTGATGGCCTGCAGCTGAGCTGTAACATCACTGATGTTCATCCGTTCACTAGGTAACTCGGCAGAGCAAGCTACTCCTATTTCAAGTATCTTAATAATCCACTTTTGAACTTCATAAGGATCCTCTGTGCTATTCGCCTTAACTTCCTGAAGAAGTTTCGAATCCAAGATTTTTTCTACTTGATCTGGTACAGCTGCCTCTACATAGTCATGCAGATTAAAGCCTTCTTTAAACATTTCGTCAGTTGGCCTTTTTCCTGTGAACATCTCTAACAACAGGATGCCATAGCTATACACGTCGCCAGACGTAGACACCTCATTTCCCATACCATACTCTGTAGTGTAACAAATCAATTGAAATAAATTTGTTATTATCAAGAAACATGAAGATTCTCTCCATAATAATACAGAGTATGATATTGTTATACCTGGAGCAATGTAACCAATGGATCCTCTTCCTCCAATAATGCTTGACTGATCAGTGGAGTAGTTATGAGTGACTTTAGGAAAGAATCTCGCCAAGCCAAAATCACCTACATGTCCTACCATTTCATGATCTAGGAGAACATTGCCTGGCTTGAGATCACAATGAACTATAGGCGTTTGGCAACCATGGTGGAGATACTCTAATGCACTACCAACATCAATGGCAAGGCTCAATCTCTGGAGAAATGTTAAGCTCCTTGGCGACTCATCCGCCCCTTTGGTTATATGCAAGGGATGCAACCACTCATCTAGATTTCCATTAACCATAAATTCATAAACTAAAGCCTTGAAATCATTTCCTTGATGATCTACGCCCGAGCATATGGTTATGAGCTTGACAAGATTTCGATGTCTAACATTGCTTAATACCCCACATTCGGCTTTAAAACTCTTGGAAGCTCCAGGGTGCAAAAGGTTTAGCACCTTGACAGCAATTTCTTCTCCATTTCTATCTAATCTGCCTTTATAAACGGATCCAAAACTACCCATACCAAGCAAATTGGATGAGGAGAATCGTTCAGTAGCTTTAAGCAAACTTTGATAAGACACTGAAAAATGGTGCTCGTTTGAAAAACTTGAAGTAGGTTCTACTTTTTTCCTCTTAAACAACCAGAGAAACAAAGAAAAGAGAGCCAATATTACACAAACAGCCCCAGAAGCAGCAATTGTTAGTTTCATCAAAAGTGTCAGTCTCCCTTTTTTGGAAACTTTGGCGTAACATTGGGGTAAATGAAACTCAGGAATTCCACCACATAGCTTACTGTTTCCTGCAACTGAAATTGCACCTGCATTCGTGAAGATTCCATCTTTTGGCACCATACCCTCAAGATCATTGTAAGAAAGATTCAATCGCTGGAGTGACTGAAACTTTCCAAAAAATACAGGAATTGTTCCAGTCAAATTGTTGTGAGAAAAATCTAAAACTTGGATACCCTTTAATGAACTTAAAGACAAAGGAATGTCGCCTTGAAAGAAATTCCCTTGCATATAGAGAAATTCCATAATTATACAACTGCCTAGGGTGCTAGGAATTTCTCCGGACAACATGTTATGAGAAACATCTAATATTCCTAGGTTTGACAAGATTCCTACTTCTGTTGGAAGAGAACCTGTCAAATAATTGTGAGATAGGTTCATATAGATTGACAAGGATGGGATACTTATAATTTCTCTCGGGATTGGACCACTAAGATTGTTGTCATCAAGAGCAAATGACACCAACTTTTGGCATTTCCCAAGATCTGGAGGGATGCTACCTATCAAACTATTTTGAAACAAATGGAGATAGATTAGCAATGTTAAATTTCCTAAAGAAGGTGGAATTTTACCAGACAACTTATTTCCGCGAAGATCCAACTTTTGCAGCTTCTCAAGTTTTCCCATTTCTTCAGGAATTTCACCTGCCAATTGATTGTCTCCCATGTATAGCATTTCCAAGTTGACCAAATTTCCAAACCCAGTTGGGATGCTTCCAAATATTCGATTATCATTCAAGGTCATTATTGAGAGGCTGGTAAAGTTGGTAATGGAACTAGGCAACGACCCACCAAAGTTGTTATTGTTTATAGCCAACAGCTGCAAGCTACTCACGTTGCTAATAGAGGACAAAAAGTTCAAGTCATCAGCTCCTCCTGTTCCCAACTTGTTGGTTGAAATACTCAGCCACCAAAGCTTATGTAGCTTCTCTAAAGGCGGCAAATTACCACTAATCCCATTCAGTGCAATAGTAAATCTTTCCAAGTTTGAAGCGTTGGATAAAGAAGCAGGAATTGACCCAGTAAATTGGTTATCACCAATATTAAATTCCACAAGGTTAGGAATATTCCCCAAGTTTGAAGGTATAGTTCCTTGAAGTTGATTTTCAGGTACACAGATTACACTCAAGTAAGAAAGATTGTAAATTGATGGAGGGACCGTACCAGATAGCATGTTAGCTCCTAGTGCAAGAAACTTAACTTGTTCAATTTGCCAAACATGTCAGGAATAGTTCCGCCAAAATTGTTCAAGTTGGTAGTGATCGATTCTAGAGATGAAAGGTTTCCGAGAAATGAAGGGATCCCTCCAGTTAGGTCGTTGACCTGTATATCTAGCAGACGAAGCTTCGAAAGGGAGATCAACGCCTCTGGAATTTTTCCAAATAACTTGTTATGACCAAGACTGATGGCCATGAGATTCGTGCAACAGGATAAATTAGCAGGAATTTCGCCAGTGAGGATGTTATCGCTCAAGTAAAGAAGTTGCAGCCTATTTAGACGGCCGAATTCTTGTGGGATTTCGTAGCTGAGGATGTTGTTGTGAAGATCCAGAACTCGTAGAAAACTGAGGTTTCCCAAGTGTGGCGATATAGAGCCCTGTAGGCGCATAGAGCTCAGGTTCAAAGTGGTGAGCCTTTGGTGCTTTTTGCTGCATGTAACACCATACCAATGGCAAAAGTGGAGTGAAGAGTTCCAGGAGCTAAGGATGCCAAGAGGGTCATTCGTGATCGTGGCCTTGAATTCAAGCAACGCTAGCACATCTGTTTCGTTCCCTCTTGATGATCTAACTACAGATCCAAAGCACAAGAACATAATTATAATAACATGAAAGAACCCTGAAATTCTGGCCATGTAAATTGAAGAATCCATTCATCGAAAAATTGCGAGTCTTAAGTTTGGTTTAAACTTCAGAGGTTATCTAATTAAGCTTCATATTTTGTTGGAACTGGTTGAAGGGATTGTCACTTTCAAGCAGCTAATGCAATTCAATGGTGAAGCCGCTACCCTCTTGACCATGACTTGGTATTCCGTAGCGCGTAAGGTTGGGCGTGAATTTGGTTTAAGACGAATTGAATTGAAAAAAATTAAAAAGTTTAAACTCTTATAAATATAAATTAAACTAATTAAGTATACAAAATATCAAACTAAATTAATTTGATTCGATTCAAATATAACCTGCTTTAATTTGAATCATTTTTTACAAATAAAATTTAAAATAATTTTAATATAATAATAATCTTATCATATATTTTTAAATATTTCAATATAAATAATGTTTTTAATGGATTTCGATATATATTTTTTTTATAGAAATGATGAATTTCAAATAGGTTAAAATTATTTTAGTTATATTTAATATAGATTTAACCTATTCATATTTCATTTTAAATAAACTCAATTCTGTTGGATGAAACATAAAAAAATTTATTAAAAATCAAATTAAGCTGAATTCATTAAAATTTATTTTTAAATCAGACTAAATCAAATTTATATTTAAACCAAACTAAAAATTGAATTTCTTTGATTTAGTTGATTTTCTTTAATTTAAAATGTTTTATATTCACCTCTAGTAGCACGTGTATTAGTTATCATTTAAAAATTAATAAGCTTTAGAGTTGCGGGATTTCAAATTTGAACCCTAATTAAAATTAGATTAATTAAGAAATTTCCATTTAAAATATTTAATTAATTCAACACATAAAATAAATGGTGGAGGTATAACAATCATTTTTAGAATTAAAAGTCAGACAATCAATATTTTGATGCGTTTAGTCTGCTATGTGATATATAAGCATGAAAATGAAATTTTAGGTATTTAATAATAGTGTGATAGCTTCATCATCATTTGCGTGTAGAACTTAACTAATACTCTCATTATTTCTTAATATACATTGTTTAAAAGAAGTATTTTTGTTCTTTAATATATAATAATTTATAATTATCTATAAATATTAATTATTTTTTTCAATCTTATTATTTTCCTCTTTCATAATTTTAATATTTTTTTAATTATAATTAATTAAAAATAATATAATTTTTATTTATATAATAATACTTATTAAATACAACCCCTTAATTTATGTATAAAAACCTTCAATCACATATATTAATAACAGAGGGAGTGCATTTTTAAGTATATGAACGTCTATTTAGTCAAGAAAATAACAGCATCAGCATGCTTTGAGAAAAACATTGCATTCTCCGAAGGTCAACGAAAATAAGTGAATTTTACCTCACTCGGGTCCACACGTGGTTGGGTAGGAGACTTTAACACGAAAGAGTCCAATCCATTTACTACGACGCGTATAAAAACAATTTTAATTTTAATTTTTTAGATAATATATAATTTAGTTAATTGATTAAGATTTATTTAATTTTATTCATAATTATTTTAATTAAATATTATTTTCATCTCAAAAAAGTCATTTACTATTTTTTTGAGATGTTCTAAAATGTATACTCATTTTTATTAAATAAAAAATATTTATAATCATTCTTTCGAATTTATCCTCATTAATTATTAAATTAAAAAAATATTTTTTGGAAAATAAAAAAATTTTTCATTAATAAAGATTAATAAATATAATTAGTAATAGACAAATAAACTTGACTATATTCAATAAATATATATAAAACTTAACTGCATTCAATAAATACATACAAATCTTGTTATAAAGATTAGTTTTTTCTCTGAATTTTATTGATCGTGTTGATGAAACGATTGTATACAACCCTTTAACTGCGTTTGAAGCATCGATAAAAAACACATTTTACTAGTTAACGATACTGAGTCACCAATCGACTTTATTGTCAGCTGACGAGTCATTAAACGAGTTCGATCTTTTGAATATCAAATTCAAACTCCCTCTTAACTCTCATGACGAAAGACAAACAAACTCTCATAAAGAAAAACAAACAAACTCTCATAAAAGAAAACAAACAAACTCTCATCAAGGAAGACAAAATGAAAGACATATAATATTTCAACAATAAAATTAACAAATTAAGAAAAATAAATCTAACATAAGATCTTAAATGAAATTTTAACCAAATAAATTCATTTTAATTGTCAGAATGCCTTGATTTATCTTTGAATGTTGAAATCTTAGTAGCCATGAGATATTCGTTCATACATCTTTGATTTGTTATATGTTTTCTCAAGTTCACTGCTAAAAAATGTTAATTATGTGTCTTATACCAATGCTTGTAGTGAAAATTTTCTTAATAATGTTGTGATTGTTTTTTATTAAATATCTCTTTTATTTATGGCAAAATGATAAATTATATGAATAGTTAATTCAACATAATGTCATCAAATATGCGATTTGATAGTAAAATCTTCAGGTGTAAAAAATTGTATTTTAAATTGTCCCTAGTCAGTCATTGTTGTTGGAATAATAATGAAAAAAAGACTAGTGTATGTTTTGCTTGATGACTATATTTAATTAGTCATGAATATGTGATGTTAAGTCAAACACATAAATCCATATTTAAGAAACATTGTATTGGATCGACACACTATGAGAATACTAAATGGATTAATAGTCATAAGTGATTATCAGACAATAATATTAACTTAAAATCATTATATGTTTCAATATGATAAACTTCATGTTTTGATATAGTTCAACATTATCTTTAACTGGATGATCATATAGATTAATATTGAACATATAGTAAATCATATAGAGGAATATGAGTGATTGAGAAGAAGTTTATCCCTCATATGTATATGAAAGATATATCTTTGGGTCTCTCAATAAGTTAGACTCGATTGCATGGTCATGCAGTAATAAATTGATAAATATTATTAATTTTATTTTATATCAATCTATTTGGAGATCGATAAAGAATTGAACTATCTATATAAGGATGACATAATTCATGTCTCATGTTCAATTAAAATATAATATGAAAAAAAGATTATAATGTTATTTATAAAATAAGTTTGGTCGGATTATTGAGCTTCACATAATTTGAGTAGTTATAATGTTTTGTTAAGACCACTTATGACTTATGAGTCAAAATAGATTTTTAGGCCGCTATCAATATTATATGAACCTACAAAGTCGCACACATAATAGGCCTAAAAGGAAATTGGGTATTTACTACTTTATCTATTTATAATTAAGATAATTAGAGATATTATTTAAAATTATAAGATATCTATTTTGTTTTAATTTTAAAAGGATTAAAACAAAATATGATATATCTGTATTTTTAAGATACAAAGTTGATATAAAATATTTTAACAATTAAAATATATATATATGTGTGTGTGTGTAGGCGCACACTTAGGGGGGGGGGGGTGTGCACATACATGTTTTATGGTTTTTGTACAAAATATTTTAGAGACAGAAAAACTCTGGTGCTAACACACATCTTGTTTTTTGAGAAAACCTATTTGTGTGGACATTTGTAGAGGGCGATCATCTTTTGGAAACGTCTAAATTCGACTCTAAGCTTGAGGTTGGGTGTTACCGGTATAAACCTCATCTCGGCCTTCCAACAGATCTATCATCTGTTTGCACAGATTGGTAAGATTCACATAATTTTCTTTCGGTTTTATCGAATAGCATAGATTTTTAGTAGGATTTTTTATAGAAATTTTTTGTTTTTTCACTGTGTATATTCTACAAAACCTAACACAAAATTCACAAACTCTGACAAATTTATACAAATAAAATGAAAATATGATTGATTGAAAAATAACTACAAGATCAAAAAAAGAAAGAAATAGTATAAAGTAAAATGATGGGTTGGCTACTGTCAACGACAAAGAAAAGTCGTCGATAGTAGCTAAAGAAAAAAAATCATAGAGAGGTCTCTATAAGTGGTGGTTAGGGTTTTCTAATTTGTTCTTAAAATAACTAATTTCAATAGCTAGAAAAGTATATTTATTTTCTCATTAAATATAATTGAGGGTATAAATGAAAAAATACATTATAAATGGCGAGTTTGACAAAACATTAAATGTTTTTTTCTTAAGCAATGTGAAAATTGGATGATGACAACCTTTTTGAGATAGAAGGAACATCATAAAAAAAATATAAATTTAATAAAATCACTACAATAAATTTATCATCTTTTTTATTAAAAAAATATTATATTTTAAATATTTTTAAATAATGGAAGTGTGAATTAAATTTTACTTTAATATCATATTTATTTTAGAGTATTATTTATGTATTCATTAATTAATTATATTAATTTTAAATATGCAATTGTCCTTGTATTTGAAAAATATTTTATATATTAAAAATAAAAAGTTATATATAAATTTAAGAGTCATTTCATGTATTTTATCTAAAAATATATATAGAATCAAATATTTTAACATGATAATTAATAAAATTAGTTATTTTTATTTTATATTTGTAATATTGGAATAGGAGGGGCAAATGATTAGTAATTAAATGGATTCTACTCTCAAAAAGAAAATAAAACTTTCTTAAATCATCCCCAAAAGGCTCTTTACTTAGACTAATCTCTTTATTATGAAGAGTCATCCAATAAAAGGAACTCCAACATTTTCTTTATCTCTAATTATAAATTAAAGAGTAAGTTCAACTTTTTGCATCTACAAAGCCAAAATTGATTCTTTATTCCAATAATAATTAGTACATACTCTAATTTTCCATATATATATATTAATAACTTATCGATAAATGTTTTTCTTTTCTGTAAATATTTTTTGGATAAAGTGAAATAAAGACATTACATATTTGTTTGATAAAAAAAAAGGTGGAAAAAAATTAAGACATTAAATATTTATTGGATAAAGTGAAATAAATAGCAAAATATAGAGAGTACATTGGACTTTATTATACTCTTTATATTTTAATACCTATAAAAATATTTTTTATCATATAAAATATACTTTTTAAAATAAATAGTTTATTGGGATGCTCTTAATTACTTATTGTTCTTTGAAGTCCTGAAAAAAAAAACTATGGGCTTTTGACGAAGATTATCCAATTCCACCGCATCACAATTGGGCCACTAATTGCTCAAAAGAAAGAAGGAACTCAATAACTTCTGGCCCATAAAGATAAATCGACTGGGCCTAGTTACCCTGTCAGCAGCAACTAGTGTCCTACCACCACCAACCTGATCTCTGATGAGTTTACGTTACAATGTCTACCCTAATTTTTGTCCCATATTTTAAAAAACGTAAATAAATAATATTATAATTTAAATTTTATAAAGAGGAAAATTTCTCAAAAGATGTCGTATTGTATAATGCTAAATTTTCGAAATAGCAACAATAACATTATAAATACACAAGTTAATTTTCCTTAGCATTAAAAATAATTACATTCATGAGATCTAAATACTTTGGGTCTCTTTATTTCACTATGCCCTCTCATATGTTTTCACTTCATTTTGGTCCTTATGTTTTTTTAAAAATATAAAATTTTCATTTATATATTAAAATTAATACATTTTAAGATAAATATAAAAATTAAAATGATCGAGAAGTATAATAATACATTTGCAGTAGCTTTATCTGAAAATTTTCAATCATGTGATATGAGTTTGATAAATTGTTCTTTAGTAAGCATACTCCATATTATAGTTAATTCGAGCACATATCGATATTTATGTCATTTGAATGAATCTAATTGAAAAAAAAAAATTAGTAACAAGTTATCTATTAAAAATATCAAAATTTTCTTACGGAAAGAATTTGAATATCTCATAAAAGAATTCAAATATCAAAACTTTTTTATTTATGCTGTTCATGAATGATGACTCATACTCTTAAAAAAAAAAAAAAAACAACCCATCAAAACTAAAAACTATAAATACTAATAAAATCAGATCAATAAATTTAAAATTTATTAAGACAAAAAATAAGATAAAAATAAAAAGATCTCACACAATAAAATAAAGAAAGCAAAATAAATTAAAATGATTTAAAATTATAGACTTAGAAATAGATTAAATGAACTAATTATTTTCCTTCAACAAACTAAAAAAATACACCAAACGAATTGAAAAAGAAAGATTTACTGGAAAACTAAAAAATGTATCAAAAAATTGATTAAATTAAAAAAAAAAAACTGTTAGAAAACTAATAGATCTAAGAGTGGAAAAACTATCATCAGTAAGATTTTACTGGTGATAGTTCAAAGTGCTCAAAAGAAGAAAGAATTTGTATTAAAAATCAAATAAAAGGGAAGAAAAAGTTATTCTTGTAACTTTTTATATTTCACTTAATAGTGTTCTCAACATTATACTTATATATTAGTCTTAGCTTGACTGAAAAATATATTGAAAATAGGGAAAAAAATATTTCTAATTTTGCAAATGGGATATATGTACACACACAAAATAGGGAAAAAAAAAAAAATATTTCTAATGGTGTAACTGGGATATTATCCGCTGTGGCTCTAAATCTAATTTTGACCCGTCTATTAAATTGGCATTCTTCCAAGTGGGTGTAATCAAATGCACCTTGGCCAAATACAGACAGAAACAAGAAGCAGAAAAGGAGAGTTTGCGGCGGTTCATTGCACCTGAAATTTTAGAGTAATAAATCAGACTAGAAAATTTGCCAATCCCCTGAAGATGACATCAACTAGATGAATTTTCATATATATAGTTCATTGGCATATACTAAGCGTTTTAATTAAAAATACAAAGTCAAAATCTGATCTCAAGCTTAAGGACTTTTATCAATTTTGGCCAATCAACTTTGATCAAGTTTCATGTTCTCAAAAAAAAAAAAAGAAGCTTTTGTCAAGTTTCTATCATGGTCTTTGCCTGCACCCTCATTTCCTTTCCTTGCCATGAAAATTCTATGTCTTTTGTTTTTTTTTTTTTCTTATGCTATATTTGATGCGATCTTAATAAAAGTCAACTAACCCCATCCTCTCTCTCTCTCTCTCTCTCTCTGAAAAAATCCCTAAAGTTGAAGTTCACGGAAAGGAATGATGACAAATAATAATAACACACACAGATATAGGATATTAAATATTGCTTATTATAGACGTGCAATATTTTATATATTATTAAATTTTCTAAATTATTTTTATGTAAAAAAATGCTACATTATTAAATTTTTTATATTCTCTTTTTGTCAAATACTTAATGATTAGCTTACTTGACACATGATAGAATAAAAATATATTATATTATGGCTTATAAAAAATATTATATTGTTAATTCAATTAATTAATAAATGATAAATACTCATTTAAAATTGAATTTGAGATTGATAATCAAATAAATTAATATTAAAATTAAAAAAAATCTCCGATCAAACATTAAAATTGTGAATCAATTTTTTTTTTATTTGAAATGATAGTGATTCCTAAATAACAATTGAATTAAAACCATCTTGAAATTTTGAAACTGATATATCTTAATTATATTAATTATTATTAGTATTTGCATTATATATGTATAAATAAGTTAAAAAATAAATGTTTTAATTACTATTAAAAACTAATATTTTAGTGATTATTTATTACTAGTTAAACTATTCAATTAGTGTGTACTACTAATCAAATTACTTATAATAATTAATAACTACACTGCTTATTTATTAACAATAAATATTTAAAATTCATTTCAATTTAACAACTAATTTATAGGTCATTATTTATTTTTAATTAAATTATTAATTATTTATTTTGATTTTGAATTAATAAAAATAAAATTTCAAATTTTAATTTATTTTAGTTCTTGAAGACTAAAGATGATAAATTTACTTTTTAATTATATAAAATTAAAAATTAAAAAATCGACACCATCCTATAATGAAATCTTAAAAGAATTAAATAATAGAATCAAATTATTTAAAAGGGTCAAATTCGTTGACCCCTGAATTTTGATTTATTATATTATTTAATCCTCTATTTTTAAAAATTATACTAAAATATTTTTATTTTTTCATTTTGTTATACTATGTTAAGATTTCCGTTAATTTAAAATGAAAAGTCTACTTTACTCTTCATTTTCATTCTAATTCAATTTCTACCTTGCCAAGCACCACACCACCATAACAACAAATCAACGATCAAACCCAAAGTTAGAAATTCAAATCAACAATCAGAATGAAATAAACAAACTTGTTCACAAACAATCAAAATACATTCATTCATCCAAGTTCTTAATAATGAATCTCCAAAATAATTGATCTTGCCACCTAAACAGTAACACTAAAAGGAAAAAATCAAAATAATAAAAATCCAATTTAGACGGGAGGGTCTGCGAATTTATCTTACCCATAACTAAGAAGACAAAGCAAATAGTAAATGAAGATTGCAAATCCCAAACCCAAATTGCCATTTTGATAAGAAAATCTTCTTATCATATTTTCTTTGAAAATCATTAATTCAAAATTTTCGAGAACCCTAAATCAAAAGATGATAAGAATTAAACCAAAACACAAATCGTTATCAAAATCATTTTCCAATAATCAAACCTACAAAACAATAATGAAAAAGAAACCACAATGTTTCCTATCATTTCACCATTGTTGTGGCTTGGATATCTTGTTGGACGACTCAGTAGAACATCATCCAACCAACATTGAACAATATGAAACTGAGAAGGAGACTTTTTCAAGATTTTAATGGGATCAACAAATCTTATGGGTGAAGCAACACTATTGAATGACTTGATAGGAAACCACTTCTCTCTCAATGGTCATGGATTCGAGAAATCGTGAACTTAAGTGGAATTTTGAATGATTTTGTGTTTTGATTTATGTTTGTGTAAACATCATTTGATTTTTGAATTGATTGTTCATGGTTGTTTTCTTGATGGCAATTTGGTATTCATGGTATTTTGATTTTTGAATTGATTATTCATGTTTTTTTTTAAAAAATTTTGAATCGGTTATTCATGGTTCTTGGGAAATCATTTTGATTTCTTGATTAGTTTGTTTTGTAAGATTGATGGAAAATGGTTTGTGATGATTTTGAATAATGAGTTTTGAAAATTTATGAGTTTGAAACTTGAAGAAAAATGGTGATTTTGAATTTTAAAATTTAATTTGTTGACTTTTTCATTTTTGACCGATGAAAATTAGCTTAAAAATAGACGAAAGACTTATTTAGTATAACAAAATCAAAATGTAAGGATTTTTTAATATAATTTTTAAAAATAAGAGATTAAATAGTATAATAAAGTAAAATTTAGGAAGATCGAAGTATTTAATTTTATTTAAAATTTGATATATAATTAAATTATATCGTTCTAAAAATTTAAAATAATATTATTTTTTAAAAAATTAACTCTAAAAAAAAAATGAAGCGGAATAAAAATTTTTGAATTTTTAAATCGTCCCAACCATATTAATCTTAAAAAAAAAAAAAAAAAAGCTTCTAATATGCAAAAGAGAAAAGGGAAAGGGAGAGAAGTGTACATGGATTAGTGGCGTGGTTGTCTGGTCCCATGAAAGATTATTGGGGTAGACAAAAGATCCTCTTCGTATAATTAGAATGATGGATTTTTCAAGCACCAGCATTTTAATTAATAAATAATGATTTTATGAAATTAAATTATCTAAAGAGATAAGGTTGGTAAGAGTAAGAGTAGCGGCGTTGGTCATTCTTAGCATTGACCTAATTTTCTCCAATAAAACTATAAATATACATTTGTTTATTGAGGCCACCATTAGAATATCTGTCACTGCAATGCCAAATAGGAAAATCTCTCACACAAACCCACAAAAAAAAACTAATTGGTGCTTATCCACATGTCTCTGGGCCCTTCTTGCAACCTTGATCACTTCTTGCTTCTTTCTTAATTAAGAAAAATAATGCGTCGGTTAGTTCTCTTTCTATGCAATTTGGCAATTTAATCGTATTATATTACAATTTGTTGAAAATTTAACAACTGGATCATGATCATCCATAGTGAATATTCCAGTCGTACGATTTCTGTGGAGGCCACTTTGAATTGTAGAGTTTATTTACTTCCCAAAAAAAATCTTGGTAGGAGTGGGGGCGTCGAGTTTATTATTATTATTACTAATTTTTTTTTCATTTTTTACTTTTTTGATTGCCAGTTGTTGTTCAACACAGACCAGTCAACCTTTGGGTTAATTCCAACTCATTTTTAAAATATACGGTAATTACAAATTTACACATTAAACGAGGTGACTATGATACTAAAATTTAATATTTATCTATTAAATAATTAATTATTATTTTTACAAAAATATTAAATTTTTTAAAATTATAATTGTATATCAAAACAATTGTAAAAAAAATTAATAGATCATTATAAATTATATACATGAAAAATGATTATAATAAAAATTATCTATTTATTTATACTTTTAATTTTTATAGTATAATTTTAAGAAAAAATTTATTAAATTTAAATGAAATAATTTTTTATACTGTGGCCAACTCTTAGTTATTATAAAATTTGAACAATCAATGGAATAAGTTTAAATCATAATTTTTTATTTAAATAAATTTTTACTTTTTCAAATTTTTAAATTTCTATTTAAAAGTTATTTAAAATTAATTTTTGAGACTGGAATATATATATATATAAAGTTTGAGGGCTAGAATCTCATATTAAAACTTTATAAAACTTTGAAATGATATAAAAGATATGAGAAGCCTCAAAACTTAAATTGAAAAATAATAAAGAAAAATAAACAGAAAACTGTGCTAAATTTAGTTCAAAATTGCCACAAATAATGCATCTAATGATACTTTGACACATGCGTGTGTACAAAATTAAATTGTAAAATTGATATTAATTTTATAATTGCATTTTTAATTTTCAAATAAAATAAAATAAAAATAAATAATTGTTGAAAGAGTTACGGGACAAAGAATGGCTGTTAACAGACCTATTAATTGCCTAATAATTATTTATTTAAATTTAAATCCAAATCACTATGTCTCTATGAAGGGGCATTTAACAACTCTGTGAATATCAAATTTGAGCAAAAGTTCATTCAAAGATTGTTGACTGTCAAGTCCCAAAAAAAAAAAGATTGTTGACTGTAAATTTGACGGTTTTATTACATTTAAAATTCAATAGCAAATTGTGATAGAAAAAGCATAAAATACTTAAAGAAGATAATATTTTTTTTTAACGCTTCAAAGCCCATCCACAATCTCTGTTTCCTTGAAAGGTTAATGTGGCAACGGAGGGATGAGCTGTAATTTTAGCTTTTCCTCAAACAAAATGAAACTTTGTTTTTAGTATTACACTCTTATCTTTGTTTTTAGTAATAATTTGAATATTTAGCCATTTGATAAGAATAAAAGGGAAAAGAAATAGCTGAGGTCAGAATATATATGATATGAATATATTAGTATCGATCTCCTCTCATTAGCTTTTTTTTAAAAAAAAAATAAATCTTTAAAAATATGGGTTGCAAATCCAATAAAATTTACAATATAGTTGCTTTTTTTTTTTATATATATTTATAAGATATTATAAATTATTAACGATCGTGTCAACCTACAAAATTTCTTAGCACACGCATGGTGATTAGTTACTTTATGTGGCATAGAAGCACTGGCATGTGTGTTTACCAACTTACAAAGAGATATAGAGTATAATATTTTTTTTTTTCACAAAAAGGGAAATCTCTCATTTATTTTTAACATATAGAGTATCAATATCACCACACTTAAAATTATAGGTCTTGTAATTATTGTTGAAATCCTATGATAAGGGAATCAATAATTAGTTGGTATTTTAGTAATAGCATATACTCATTGAAAATATATAACAATGCCTTTCAATTCAATGTAAGAAAAGAAAAAAAAAATTATGGCAGGTATATTAATATTCTTAAATTTTTGAAAAAATATTAATAAATTTTACAGTGTCACTTAAGTTATTATACTATAATATTGTAATTAATAATTTATTATTAGATTAAATAAAAATGATTATTTATCGTTAAATTATATAAAATTAAATATTACTGAATTAAATAAAATTATTATTTAATATTATATTAAATAATATTATTTAAGGGGCATTAATGTTTTCAGCTGAATGTAGATAAATTTATTCAAATGAACGATATGGAGTTGGAGGCTTGGAAATTCGTCCACGGCTCGCCGGCGCAGAATGCCGCCTGGGCCACACGGAATTGCTGGTGCGTGATATAGGAATTAAGGAGTAGATCATGAAAATACGAGGGATTAAGAACCAGTTTGGCCCTTTAGCTTTTCCAAAGAGTTTACATTAATCCAAATTAATTTTTAATTAATTTAGCGCACATAGTTTGAGTCAAGGTTTAATCTAATCCAACTTTGAGTATGTTACGTTGCATGATAAAAAAAATTAAAATTTTTATTTTATTTTTTAAATTAAACGATAAAAATATGAGAAAAAAATCATATTTTTCTCCATCTCTTGATCTCTAATTAATGATTAGACACGCAAAAAAAAAAGAAAGTAAAATTCTGAATTTATCAATCACCAATTGATGGTTAGACACGTAAAAAAAAAAAAAAAAAAGTGACAACTGAGAAAGGAAAAGGATGATAAAATAAAAATTACCCAATTTTAGTTGTTCCTAGGAGTGGAATGACCACCATAGTGTATAATTAAACTTTTAAAAATTTTCTATTTTCTTTTGCGATTATAAACACCATTAAGTTCTCTTCAAATATTTCATCAAATATATTATCCATAATATAATATTTTAAATAATAAAATCACTCTTTATTGTTGATTTTAACATTTGAAACAATAGTAGTTAATTGAGTTGTTACGATATTTAAGTTATGATCTTCTTCATCAAATCATCAACAGCTAATCAACCTTAGAATTGCTAAACAATAAACGAGAAAAAAATAAAGTGGAGAGTTTTTGTAATAGACCATAACAACTTTATGCCTCTTGAACCAGTGCAAGATCCAGGATTTACAACTTGAGAGGGCAAAAAGTCAAAACAGGTGATTCAATTGTACAGTATTTTTACAATTTAATAAGATGATCCATTTTAAATTTAAGTAAACAGATTATGATTCATACAAATATTAAATAATATATAATTAATAAAAATAAAAAAATAAAAAATAAGATAAACTTATATGAGATTATTGAAAATAGTGGATAGTTGAAGCAACGACAACTATACAAAAATAAATATATAGAAAAATAAAAATAAATGAAAAAAATTAAATAGAATGAAAATTTAACAATAAAATAAAAAGAACAAAAAACTATATAAAATAAAAAATAATGTATACATAAAAATAAAGAATTTTTAAAATTTTGAGGAACTATGTTATAAAATATTTTTAATTGAACTAAAATATATTTTTATATAAGAATAAATTAAAAATCTAAAGAGTAAAATAATTTTTTAAAAAATTTTATAGGGTTACAAGATGTGTATATAAGGACAAACTACAAAATTTAAAGATTAAAAATATTTTTTTAATATTTATGGGGCAATAACCCCCTCTTGCCCCCTTCAATCCGCTCCTCTCTCCAACAAGCTCTTCCTTCTAAGTTATTTGGATTCAGCCTTTAACTTGAATTGTATCTTTCCATCATTATCTTTTACACTCGCATGCCCAACAATATTGATAAGAGACATTTATCTATTTTCAATTGAATAATTCAATCTATTTACTTGATTGATTATCCTTCTCTGCCTTCACATATAATCTATTGTTCAGGCTCTATTACAACCTAATAAGCACCACATAATCTGCTCAAATTCTCAAACCTCCAAAAGCATTTGAATAAGCAAAAGAGCAAGTCTTTTTACTATAATTGTTTTTTTAGATAGAAAATAATAATTTTTATTCATAAAATATCAAATGCAAGATTGCGAATACATATAAAAATTTAAAACCGATAATTCATAATAAATTTTATTGACACCAAGTATATTGAATATGATTTGAAAAGTGATTTTTTTTTTTAGTAAAAATACAACCATGTTAACATAATATTAAACTTTATATAACAGTAGAAATCACACTCAAATTTATGGTTATACTAAGCTACAATTCGATAGTTTTGTTTTAAATGAGTTCAATTGAATTATTATAAAAAATAAATTGATCGCTTTAATAATATTATAAATCAATCGATATAACATGATAATAATAGATTTCATATAAAAAAATATCACACTATCATGGAGAAATAACTAAAAACTTCCATCAAAATTACAAAAAAAAAAAGTAAAACTATAAAAATAAATACAAATTTATATTCATTGAAATGAAAAATAGATAAAGTAGTAAAAAAAATCATGAAATTATAAGCTATTGTCGGCGATTTAGCTAATAGTAGCCCAATGAATGAGAAAAAAAAAAAAGAGATTTGAGAGAAAATGTGAAGAGAGAAGATGACTTGGATTTTAAGGTAATAATGCTAATTACAATTGAATTTGAGTTAACCTTAAACACTATTAATAACAAACTCGTGAGATGATTATAATAATAATTTTAAATAACTTTAATACTTTTAATAGAATAAATTTAAATCTTAACTTTATATTTAAAATTATTATTTTTTAAGTTTTTCTAATTTTTTGTTTAGAAGTTGTTTAAAATTTTTATTTTAAAATTTTTTCTAATTTTATATTTAGAAATTTGTTGTTATATAATTTTTAATTTTATGTTTAGAATTTTTACTATTTAAATTTTTTAATTTTCTATTTAAAATGTCTTTTTTATATGGTAATTAGTTTTTTTAATTTCATATTTAAAGTTTTTTTATATAACTTATTCACGTGACAATATTTATATAATTATTTGACATATGATAAATAATTATTTAAAATTAATAATAGATAATGATTCTTATACAAAAATCAAGTATGTCTTGACTCATACTTGGGTTACACAATCCTCCACTTTATTTTTTTTCTCCTTTTCTCTTACATGCAAAACCACAAGCACAACCTCCATGGTTCCTTCCACTACAACAACCAAACTCATCCATGCCTCTATCTTGCACTTTCATCTTCATCTTTACTTTACTCGTCACTATTTCGTGATATTCGATTTGAATACAACTTTATAATGAGTTTGAATTTTGAAAAGATAGACATAAAATAAGTTAAATCAATGAGAAGCTACCACTCTTCATTTTTCTTTACAAGAGTCTTCTTTGTAAGCTCATTTCTCTATATAGTTTATTAGTTATACTATTTTGTGGTATTTCTTGAATGCTATTCACTCTTCAAAGTTAATAAAGTGAAGCTCACTCATTCGCTCTCTAAATGAATTGTTCTCTTAATACTTTTAGATGCTCTATCTCACTTTTCTTTCAAATTCTCTTATATGAAAGAAATTATGATCTATGCTCGTGATACTTGAGCATTATTCACTTTTTATAAACTATAGTTTCAATATTTACTAAAATCTTAGAGATTTTTTAATTAAATAATAGTGTACACTCTCTATGTTCATGCCTGATTTTCATGTATATGTTATGATCAAAATTGAGCTTTTTTTATACTAAATGCATTAATTTAATAGTTAAATTGATAAAAAATTTTTTATCCAAAATACAAGTATCTTCACAAATTTGCAATATATATATATATATATATATAATAGGTGAATTTTGGGGCTACGAAGTTGAATTGATGGAGTTTGAGGGGTGGTAAAATAGTGGGGGAGTGTGGTACCTTTGGATGCCACGTCATGGAGAACGTGTCAAACCGGTTCCGCCGGGCGGCGGACTGCTCCATTTGGTAAAGTGTAGGGCAGTGCGGGGCGTACATTTATAACTCTAATCTCTATTTATAAGCCCATTCTCTCTCTCTCTCTCTCCCTCTCTCCCTAAAAATTACAAAAAACCAAAAAAAAAAAAAAAGAAAAAAGGTGGAGAGCTTGTGTCCCCATTGAAATAATGAAGCTTAGTCTTGGGCTGTCGTCAGCTACCTTTCTTTGTTAATCTGTGGCTTCTGGTTGCAGCCGCCGATTGATGACAACAAACCCCATCTGGTGCAAGATCAAGAGGAAGAGAAGACGAAGAGGAGAGGGTTAAAATCGTCAACATCGGACAGGAGCTAGCAGCTTATACCATAAATCTTAAGATTATTGCCGGTTCCAGTCGTTTTGTTATCAGTTGCCGATAGTAAATGGAGGCGTTGGTGGGCCCCACCTTCAGTGTTGAAGTCTCTTCTCCGCAGGCTGAACACCTTGCTTCCACGGCGGCCTTCTTGAAAGAGGAGGACAGCCTGATCTTCATGGGGATTAATGGAGTGGAGAAGTCTCCGTTGCCGCTGGATAGTTCGTCGTCGTCGTCGATTGGAGTTCCTGATGATGATAGCGAAGAAGAAGAAGGAGAAGAAGTGGAAAGTGGCATTTCCTCGAAAGGAGCGCTCAGTTCTTTGGATTGTCTAGAAGACTCTCTTCCAATAAAGTGAATTTATGTTTTGGTTTTACTTATTATATCTGCCAAATTAATCAGAATTTTAGGATTAAAAAAAAAATTGTTTCATTAACCATCAATATTTGTATCTGATTTTACAGGAGGGGATTATCGAATCATTTCTCAGGGAAATCAAAGTCATTTGCGAATCTATCAGAGATGATTCATAGTAGTAACAAGATAAGCAGCGTGAGGGATGTGGAAAAACCAGAGAACCCATTTAATAAGAAGAGGAGATTACTGATGGCAAACAAGTGGTGTAGGAAATCCTCTTTCTACACTTGGTCTAATCCTAAATCCATGCCTCTTCTTGCCTTGGCTGAAGAGCAACATAATGATCATGATGCTCATCAACAACAAGAAGACGAAGAAGAAGAGCAAGGGAGTTCATCTCCATCTCCATCTCCATCTCAAGTCATATCACCAAAACTGTCAAAACTGCAGGGCAGAGAGAAGTTGTTCAATGTTAGTTTCAAGTCTCATAGTTGTTTCTCCCTCACAGATCTGCAAGAACACCAAGAATATCAATGACAACTTCTTCTTCATTTTTCTTTTCTTTTTTTAAATATTTGCCTTATAATATTACCCATCCAATCCCCACTTGATGGAAATGTTTTAACGTATGAATGAACAAATATATAACAATATATTTAATCCAATTTGTTTGTTTTTTCTTGTGGGCTGTCTCAAATAGATAATGGATGTGGCAACAACACCAAGAGGGATGTATTTTGTTATGGGCGTCCTAGTCTCTGTTTTTGTTTGGAAGGAAAGAAAATAAGTGGGAAAAATAGAAGAGAAAATAAGAAATTTTTTTTTTCTTTAATTTAAAAAATGAAGAAAAATTAAGAAAGGAAGGAAAATAATAAATATTTTTTTATTATATTTTCTTTTAATATAAGGGATTGAAGAGATTTTTATAAAATTAAAATTATGTTTGTTAAAAGATAGTAGAATAACAGGGCGTATAAAAATCAGATTGAATTGAAAAAATTGATCGAATTGATTTGATTCAGTTTGATTTGATTTGATTTTTTAATAAAAATTGATTTAGATCGATTATAATTTTAAAAAAATTATATTTTTGATTTTGAGTTTGATTTTTTGATAAAAAATTAAAACAATTAAATTAATTGAAATAATTAATAAAATAAATTAATTTCAATCAAATTAAATTCAAAATATATATAATTTAATTGAAATAAATCAAATCGAATTGAATTTTTATAAATTCAATTCGGTTTATAGATATATAAATTTCAGTTTAGTCGATTTGGTTAATTCAATTTTTATAAAAATTTTGTTTCGGTATTTCACCAGTTATTTTATTTTTTTTTGATTTAAAATCAACATAAAGTGAATTGAAATTATAAAATTAGTAAAATAATTTAATCTAAAATTTTTACTTGAAACTAATTCTCTCAAAATATTATGATTTTTTTTGCTTAGTGTCTTTTTAGTTTCGCATTTACCAATTGATGTTCAATGATTAAATATTAAAAAATAATATTTGATAAATATTAACATTTAATGTTTAATTTAAAAATTAATGTTCAATTTTTAAAAAATGTAACTCAATGTATAAATATATTTTTTTAACATTTAAAATATCAAAATTAATGTTAGATTTTTTTAGTATTAACATTATATTGATTATTATATAAATTTTTATTTCATATAAAATTAATTAAATTATAAAATAATTATTTTTTAGTATTATATAGTATAATTATATATTCAAATATTTTTTTGACTAAATGGTAAAATTGAAAATATATAAAATAATTTTTTTCTTTTCATATTTTGCTTTTTAAATAAAGAAATATAAATTTATTTTGCTTTTTAAATAAAGAAAAATAGATTTATTTTTGTTTCTTTTTTTTTTTTCCGAATAGGAAGAAGAAAAATAAAAAAATAAAAAATATTTTTCTCTTTATTTTTTACATCATTTTTTAAAATATAATACTAATTTTTTTTAAAAAAAATATCATTGACATTTCACATTAATTTCGTTACAATAAATAAGTGAAAATAATATCCAAATCAGAACAGATCAAATTAAATGCATGACATCAAGTGTTTATTTGTTTTTCAGCAGTAGAAGGGTTGCGTAATTGCTAAAGATGACTTATTAAATGTACAAATCGGTTTGATCTCATCTTTGAAAAAAGTGGAATTTCTAATGTGGATATTCAGACTCTTGGATCTCCAACACACTTGTGTGTGTGTGTGTGATTTTATGGTGCACGTGTATCCACACAGTTAAATTGCGAGATACTCTTCCTTGAAATTTCTGTGTCCTGGTGACGTTTCTCAGAGTTGAAATTGATTAGAACGTTAAGGTAAATAATGGGTAAGAGAAGCGCATCGTCATCACCAATTCACATGCAACTAATCTCTCTCTCTCTCTCTGTCTCTTAATTTTTTTCCTTATATTATTAAACCCGATAGTTGGAGTTGGAGAATAAAAACAACTTTGCAAGTGTGAATAGAAATGGCATTATTTTCTACTTCTATCGATCTTTAGAAACCTGTGTGGTAAGTTGGATACAGATCATAATATAGACTCTATGCCATTGTTTAAAAGAATCAAATGAATGAGTTAAACAATATAGATGGAGTAAATTGTATAATATGAGTGCAACGCAGCAAAAGACTGAACCCAAACAGGAGCACCAAAGTCAAAGTCTCTATTCATTTTGAGCTTGACTTCCTTTTATTTAAATTTGTAGCTATCTCCAAATCCTAAGACACAAAGCACAAGGTCTTTGGTAAAATCAACACACTTATCCTGTCAAATATTATGATAAACAATTAAGAAAAAACACAAGAAAAGAAAATGGAAACCCACGGTCTCCACTTTAGTTGGTCCAAAGTGAACATTCCATCTAGCTAGGCCTCTTTTTACCTACGTCAATAGGCCCATCTCATTAGCCCATTAGCCTGTAAAGTAGTGAAGTGTCCACAAAAAATTAAAAAAAATTAAAGCATGACAGAATTTCCGTGCTACTACGTGTCACTTTATCATTCAATGACGACTACGCTCTCACCTGGTCGTTTCGCTTTGCGACCCCCTCCTTTCACGCCTGCCAGAAGAAATAAAATTAGGGTTTTGCATCTCGTCTCTCTTCCCCCGCGTTTCTCCACTCGGTTATTAACGAACTCGATGTCGGAGGCAGACTCTGCCGCCGGTTTGAAGCATGAAGCTACGGCGAAAGAAGAGAAATCGCCGGAGGATGTAGTGGTGCAGTACGTGGTGCTTCGGCGGGACCTAATAGACACGTGGCCTATGGGAAGCGTGGTGACACAAGGATGCCATGCATCAGTTGCTGCAATTTGGGAAAACAGGGACGACCTTCACACTCTTGAGTATTGTAGCCCTGAAAATATCGATTCTATGCACAAGGTACAAAAATGAGAGAAATGAAGTTGCTTTATGTGTTATATATATATATATATATATGCTCAGATTAATTGTAGCTGAATTACTTTATTGTTAAGGTGACTTTGGAAATGAAAGGAGAAGCACAGATGTTGAACTTGGCAGAGAAGCTGAAAGCTGGAGGGATTGCTCATAAGCTATGGATTGAACAACCGGAAAACATTCCTACCTGCCTTGCAACTAAGCCTTATCCTAAGTCCATTGTAGCTTCATTTTTCAAGAAGTTGAAACTATGCAAGTGATGTCAAATCAATTCATCCACATTTTTTGGTAATACAAGATTTGGACCTCTGAATTGCTGATTTTCTTAATCCAATAATTATTTGGTTTTTACAAGAAATTCCAATGATTAAGAATGTATTTGGTACTTTTCAAAAAATAAGAATGTGTTTGGTATCTAAATAATTTTTTTAATTTTTATAAAATTTATTTATAAATTTATATTTTGCCTTTTTGATATAAATACAAATTTATTACAAATTTTATTTATTTAAAAATTTAAAATTAATTATATTTAAATTAAATTTAATAAAATTTTCAGATAAATTTTAATATTATAAAAGAATTTTATTATGACAAACACGTTTAATTAAAATGCCTTAATCTATTATTGTTTTTCTTTTCTTTTTTTTTTTTAACTTTTTTACATTGGTAAAAATTTTAGAAAATAAGACAGAGACATTTTTATAAAATGAAATATTTGATTACGTTCTACACTTAAATCAAAATGAATTTTATTCTCATTCGTAATATATTAAATATAAAAATTTATTTATGAATAAAATAAATTTTAAATTAATTATATTTTAAATAATTATGATTATTACTAATAATATCATTAGAAGAATAAGTAGGACATGGTAGACAATGATCGCAGGATAATATGCTCATTTGGCTTAGAGTTTGATAGTTAAAAATCTTTGGGAAAAGACATGCTTGTTAGATGATCCTTTTGAGGTACATCTGTTATTCACCATATTTGTTATTTATTCGCCAACACCAACTACTTGGTTAATCCTTACAACCTCAGATAATATAAATCCTTAGACAAGTACCCGCCAAAAGCTTATTCAGAAGCTAAAAATCCAGCTAACAAATCGTAATTTAAATTCGTTCAGAAATTATTTGAGGGTCTTCATAGCAGAACATCTTCAAAATAACATCAAAAGTCGTTCAAGCATTATATTATTCAAGGCTCATCGTTGTAGAATATCTTCACAGTGACATGAGAACTCACAATTGATATGTCGGTAAATTTACATCATAAGTTGCCAGGACTTGGAAAGCCCAAAGTTTACCTCGAGAAGGGGCGGAGCTAGGCGAGACAAATCAAAACCACCCACTTTCAAATTTATTTTTGATCTTCAGCAACATATTTAACTACAAATAAGCAAGTCTTGAATTTGAAGCTGTTTAAAAAAAATCACGGGAAAAATACTGTTTTTACAACTCAAAAACCTGCAATTTAGCCATTGTTCGACATCCTTAACTATAGAAATATGGCATCAAATAGAACAAGGCCAGTTCCAGAATAGCACTATTTCACCTACATACATACATGACAAAAAGAATGCCAGAGATGATCTTTGAGATGCAATAATGAGTATCTGCATCCCTACATATAATTCCGGGAAAAAAATTAACACCACAATGCTTGCGACTTCGCAGAGCAAGAAAGATCACTAATGTTGCAAAATCTGAATCAATAACTGTGATGAGCACCAGTACCACTGATACAATGATTTTGATGTTCCGTGTTTGGCATTAGCTCCCTCCCTTCTGCTTGAGAGTGATCTTATCCCCAAGACTAAGAGCAATGCCCTGGGTCTTGCTTCTTATCCTGACATATCCACTAAGTTTCCCATCGATCTGTTTCTCAATGCTCACATTTACCAGAGCATCCTCCCCAAACACACTTTTAGCATACAAGTTAGCAGCAAGAAATCCACATTCACCATCTAGTGCAGATCTGAAACTCAACCAATAAAAAGACACTTTGATCAGATACCAATGTACATGGACATTCTTGAGAGACTGGCATGCCATAAGTTACAAATACTGGTTAAATTAAAAAGATGTACAGTGTAGATTAAACAACTTACAGTGCTGTGAGACATTTCATGTTAGTTGACTTGATAATGTGGTCAAGGAATTCTTTTTCATCCTGAATTATTGTATTAACAGCAACCTGAAACAAAAGTGATATAACTCAAACAGCTGAAGCATTGAAAACTAGGATTTGTGATTCCTGTATAATGAAGTTCAAAGAAAAAATAATATGAGCTCAGCCCTTAGCTTAACAGTTCTCATGCCTCAAGCTATATGCCTGAATGCAAAAAGCAATGGGATCAAATCCTCAGGTCAATGACTCTATTATGGTACATGATGATGGGTGGAGTTCAAGAAGTCCATTGTGTAACACATGCACAATAGAATCTCACAAATAAAACAACATTGCTAAGCATTCGCCTGTCAGCAATGACAGGATTACACAAATCATTGAACAAACAAGATGCATTCTTTGCATGATCAGAGAATGCAATTTGATAAACCTCACATAATTGATACCTTTTTTTTTTAATAAAATATGTAATAGGGGAAATAAGTTGAAGAAAATAAATAAAAAAAAAATACCTTGTTTTCCCATTCAAACTCTGCCCACATTGTTCTAAAAGCTGCATCTGTACAAACTGCAGGAGAGATATAGTCCATAATATCGATGTGGATGTCATTAAGAACAACAACTGTCCGTTCAAGCACATTTGATGTCTCGTAAACAATGTTCCCAAAAATCACACCTGTTTCCGTTGACGACACTTTTATATTAGCCTTTATTTGCTTGCTTGATTCAGGAGCAAGAGTATAATTCTGTGGCCGCTCAACAAGTTTAAGGTCACCCATAGTTGCCAACTCTAAGCACAAATTTTGAAGAGTTTCCTTTGTCCGGTTGATAACTGTAACATCAAGTACAATATCATAGTGATGAACAGTTACATATGCCTCAGCATAGACAGGATCACTAAAGCCAGTTAGTTGAAGGATGCGGTTTAGCTTATTTGCATCATCACCATCCTTGATGAACTCCCCAGTTGCACGTTTCAAATCATCCTGAACTTCATCTTCCAGCTCCAGCTGACTCATACCCTGAAGTTTAAAGGAATCCAGGAATTAGCGATATGAATACCAAACAGTGCAGAATGAAATGACAACTTCCAAAATTGTCAAAAGAAATTAATATTAAAAGAAGAGCAATGCAAAAAAAAATTCAATGAAAAGTTCCACAACAAATTTTGTGAAATATGTATAAATTCAATTAAATAATGACACGTAGCATACTCACGTAAAGTATGTCACCTTACAAGGTTTAAAAGACTTCAAGAGGCAAAATAAATTAAAGCATGAATATTGCAAAGTTTTCTTACCTTCCTGCTCTTCAAATGGTAGAAATCAATAAGATCATCTGGTTGCGTGTGTGAAACCTGAGCTTTTGCCTTTAATTCCTCAGTTTCCCTCAACTGCTTCTCTGAAAGCATTTTAACAAAACTCTGATGGCAAGACTTCAACCATATCTTTCTGATGTCATCACCAGCATTGCAAAGTAATCTAATGCAGAGGAGAATCCTATCATAAGAATCACTATCAATAGGCTGTGGCAAAGCTGAAGATTGCCCTAATTGTAGCATGGAAACCATGATCAATAATGCCTGGGTGGACGCCTTATTCACCTCAACTTTGGAAGGCTGCACTTCTTCCAATCGCAGAACAAGCTTTGTTAGGGTGCAAGCCACAACTGCTCCAAGGAAGAAATCACCAGTGAGAAGAAGGGATCTCAAATTCCCAGAAGACAGTGTCCCCTGAACAATGGTTGGAGGGGAAAATGCAGTTTCAGAGGCTGCACTTTGTGTTGCATAAGTCCCATCAGCAAGAATAGCTGGCCTTCTGGAAGAAACAGTGATGGAATTTGCTTTCTGAGGCTTCTTTGAAGCATCAGGATCTTCCCCTTCTTCAGAAACTGAATAGAAAGGCAACTCTCCAAGACACTGCTTAATGGTAGCTATGCCACTTTCAACTTCGGAAAGGGACAGGCAGTACTCTCCAATGATCCAAAGAGCACAGGAGCAGACTCTTGCAGCTCGGATTTGGTAGAAAGTATCCAATAACCTAGTTATTATAGAAACCCTTAGCTTAGAATTTGTTTCAATTATCTCACGAACAAAAACCACCACATCGATAGCAGAAGCAACATTGCTATCTCCAAGGAAATCCATCAACAGATGAACCACTGTGCTTGCAACTTCTGGGAACTTAATAGCACAAGAATGAATAGCTTGAACAAGCATTTGTCTATACTCGCCATTCTTCTCAAGCTCCCCGTTCTGAGTCTTAACAACTTCCTTCTTCAACATAAGAACAACCTCATTGATGTTCCGTGGGGTGATTAACTCAAGTACAATATCAAGTGTCTTTCTCCGAATGTCAAGATTTGGACTGGATAGTGCTCTAAGCACATCCATTATCAGATCAACCATGATATCCCTATGAGAAGCCTTGAGTTCATTCAGCCGATCAAGCACAATAAGCTTCACATTGTTATCACTCTGATACAAAAGAAGCTGACAATAGGTGTTGGCAGCGGCTCTAATAGCAGTAGGGGCAGATGACAGAGAAACAAGTGTCCCAGCACATTCATAAATCACTGCAGTCGAAGGAACATTCAACAAAGAGATAATGATCTTTATGTACTTGCCCTTCTCTCCCTGATTTGTTCTGCACACCTTTCGAATCAACTCCAACACAACCATCTGAAGCAATTCACCCCATTCGGCAACCCTATCGACATTAGTCAACAGATAATTAATTGCTCGATCCTGTGCGCATGTAAAGAGCATAAGAAATGCATTCCGCTTAGCAGATGGATCCTGCTCGGTTGAGAGAACTTTCTCGATCATTTCAGGAGCATCGACCAAGAGTTGCTCCCCCTGGGGAAGCTTGTATATAGACATGACAGCTAAAATAGCATTCTTTCTAATATAAGGATGGCGATGCTCCAGATTTTGCAGCACTGAAGGGATCAATGGCTCAATTATTTCTGTCTCGTTCAAGCGGCATAAAAATCTCAACGTCACCCCGCGAATGTATTCATTTGGGTGCTGTAAGTTGTTCCTCAAGTTTTGGCATATCAAAATCATTTCCGGCAACACCCGACCCTTGGCATCAGTTTTGTCAATAATCTCCAAGTAATGAAGCAACAGTTTTTGGATTGTGTGGTCCTCTGAGGGCAACACATATCTAACTATTGTGATAAAGAGTTGGGGAAGCGTTTCACCGTTGAGCAAAAGACTGATTGCCTTCTTCATGGCATCTATCTTTGCTGGCACATCATTTCCTTCAAGTGCTTCTTTAATCTCATTGGCGATTGCTGGTGTACCTTTGTCAAAGTAAACCAGCAAAGAACAGGATTTCTCCATCTCTTATTTGTTTCCTGGGAATAGAATTAGTGCATGCTAAATTCAACTCAATAAAGAATAGGATATAATCAAATTAAAAGAAAAAATTGGCTCCCAAGAAAATGCAAAGACAACAAAGTAAGTTTAAATGCTGGTTAAGGCACTAGGGCCATCATTTTCTATCTCTCCAACTAATACACAGAGTTCAACACGAAATAAAACTAAAACCAATAAACCAACGATCTATTAATGACAGAGCAAGGCATAAATTCTTAGTTTCCTACTTCTACTCTCTAAACTCATCCAGAGGAATTTGCTCCAATCACATGTGGACCCAATCAAAGTAAACCATTTGACAGTGTAAGGCTTCTGACAACAACTAAGAAATAGCTTACATTTCCATTTCAAAAAATTACAGCATGTCTACCTAAAAATCATTAACAAATTTCCATCATGTTACATATATCGGGTAAAGACTCTGCCATTGATACTTTTGATGGGACAAGTCAATGCTGAAAACCACTAATAGAAATAAAGACAATTCTAATTGCAATAAAAAAGTAAAAGCTCAACTGTTATTGCATTCTCAAATACAAACATCAATCAATCAGATCCAATATCCAAATTTCATTAACAACTTCTGTTTCGAAACAGGCATAAAAAGTTAATCATAGATCTGCTTAGCTACTGATTACATAAGAGAAGGACAGGGCGGCATTTTGTTTCCTTAAATAGTAAAACAATTTCCCTGTATTCAGATCAGGGCGGTAATGCAATACTTAGTATAACAGACATCTGCCACAAATATATGAACCGACGAATGAATACACGAAATTTTTTTTAACATAATTGGACCTTAAGAAATTCGAAACCTAAATCCGCCACAAATAACCATCGAGACAAAAGTTTGCATGCCTACGAAATGTATACGGTTCCATCCAGTTTTCTAGGCATCCAAACAGTCACACAAAGAAATAGAGAGAAAAACGAACCCTATAGCGATCAGATCCAATGAGGAGACGGAGAATTGGAGTGAGATTTAAACAATAAACAGAGTAGTTGGGCAAGGGAGAGCAAAAGATTATTCGTATTAGAAATCCAAAAGAAGTTCGTTGTTACACAGCATGCTGTGTAATGGAATTATACTATGCTCGTTGATCCAGGTGCTTCCCTCGGACGACTTTCTAACTCTCTTTTTTTTTTTTGGGTAATTATGATTATTTCGTTAATAGAATTTCAGCGCATTATGTTTGGGCTTCATAGGACTGAAGCCCAATTAAAGCCCAAATTGTTCAACAGAAATAGCTTACGAGACATTATCATAACCCAAGTAAACCTTATCTCCAACGAGTGTCGCACTCGCTCGTCCGGTCTCCTTCTCTACCTCAAAACATTTCTCAATCAGATTCAAACTTCAAGCCTCATTCACCATACAGCAATTATCTCCAACTTCAAATTCCCATGCCCTTTCCTTAACCGTCCCCAAAACAGAAGTCATTGTCATCAGAGCTGGCCTCTCAGGGTTGCCGCGGCCACTCGGCTTAACGCAAGAAACATTCCCTTCCTCCTGCTAGAAGCTTCTGATGGAGTTGGTGGCCGCGTTCGAACCTACGTCGTGGACGGATTACTCCTCGAGCGTGGCTTCCAAATCTTCATCACCGCTTACCCGGGGGCCCAAAAAACCCCTCGATTACCAAGCTCTAGATTTGCACAAATTTTACTTAGGTGCCCGCTTTTTCTCCGATGGTCAGTTCCACACCGTGTCTGATCCTTTGCGCCATTTTCGGGACTCAGTTAACTCTTTAACTAATCCAATTGGATCCGTTTTAGATAAGTTACTCATCGCGTTAACGAGGATTCGTATATTTAAGAAGTCCGATGACGAAGTACTGTCTCTAGATTGTTTGATTTTACCTTCAAGTGTCTTGTGCTTGGCTATAATACCCTTCCGCCCAATGAAATTGGAGCCATTCCTAACCAGCTAGCAGCTAAACTGCCAGCCAATTCCATCCTCTTGAACACGAGAGTATCTTCTATTGAAAATGGAAGTCACACAACCGTTAGACTGGAAAACGGAGAAATTTTAGATTGGAGTGATTCCGGAGGTTGAAGAGCATGAGGCAGATAAACTTTTGGCGGGTTCAGCGGAAACAGCCGGGTAGTACAGTTTGTGTGAGTTTCTCCGCGGACCAAGAAAGTATCCCCGTTCAGATCCGGTTCTGTTTCTCAATGGGTCGGGCAAAGGGACTGTGAACAACTTGTTCTTTGCTACCAACGTGGCGCCATCGTACGGTTCGGCCGGGAAGCCGTTAGTGTCAGTATTGTTGATCGGGTTGTTCGAGGATGTTTCTGATGATGATCGGACGGCTCAGATTGTTCAGTAGCTGTCGCGCTGCGTTGGAAATTCAGTGGTTGAGTCATAGAATTATTTGAGGTCGTATCGGATTAGATTTGCACAGCCGAACCAATGCCCTTCCAACTGATTTAAGGAAAAATTCTTAGGTGGGGTCATGTGTATACTTAGTGTGGTGATTGTATGACTTCTGCTACTTTTGATGGTGCTTTGGTCTCGGGAAGAAAAGCTGCAGAAGCCTTATTGGAAGATAGAGCATTGGTCCGACTTTAATTCTCTAACGCAACCTGTTAATGCGTCAATTTTGTAGTGTTTATTTTGTTTTGTATGTGTATTTTCTTTATTCCTTTTGAGGTGCCCATTATAAGAAGTTGCGAATCTAGTGTGAACATTTATTAACTAATTTTTTATTTTTATATATGAGAAAATATTTAAATTCTCTCGAGGTTTTATCATAGTGTCATTTAATTTTTAAAAATATATTTTAAATTTTTTTATATTTGGTGCTATGTAAGATGTATATGATGTGATTTGATTTAATTTTTTGAAAATCACTAAAATTGAAAAAAAAAAATCAAAGGATGGTTGAAAATTTAGGTTGATTTTAATTTAATTAAATTGAAAACCAACTTTTCTAAGGAAATTTTTTTTTTCCCAAATCTTCTTCAGATTTTTTTTTAAATTATTCCTTCCAACTTTATGTAAAGATTTCTTGCCAGTTTACTGACGTCAATCCCATAGTAATGAATAAATGAAACAGGAACAGTATGATAGAATATTGAGGGAGATAAAAATGAGGAAGGCCAACGAGGAAAAATTTTAATTAATCAACTAGTCGGTATTTCATGTATTGTGTGATTATAATTTAATATAATTGTAAATATTAATAAATTAAATATTTAATAACAAAATAAATAATATATACCATTTTAACTTTATTTTGTATGATTATTTATTTTATAATTTCCATTAGTGTATTTTTTTATTTTTTATTTAGATAATTTTATAAATAGAAATTTTAATCATTTAGACTCCATTTGTTTTGAAGAAAATTACTTGTTTGAGAAAAATATTTTTTTAGGAAAATATTTTTCAAATAACATATTTTTTGGTGTGTGAAATACACTATAACAAATATTAATTTTCTTTTAATTTATAAGATTATAATAATTTATAGACAATAAATATTTTATATTTATACTATTATTATTTAATACAAAATATATATTAAAATAAAAATTTTGTGGATTTTATCTATTATCGCCGATCGATGATAACTAATGATGACGTCGATAATCAAAGATATTCAGTGATAATAAATACATATATTTATATAATTTATTTTTCATTTTGATGAGTTTGTCAAAATCTGAAAATGACTTAATTTTCTTTTTTATCAGAAAAATATTTTTTATTGACTAATTTTTCTGGACACAATAAATAAAAAAAATGAAAAAAAATATTTTTTATAAATAAACGAAGCCTTAATTGTCAAATGATTAATTTGAGAATTAACAAAGTTATCGTTTTAAATAAACCTTAAATTTAACGTATATTGATTGATTTTGTAAGTGAGATGAAAACTGAAGCACATATATATAGTGTTAGCAGTGCTGAATTCCTTTCATTTGAAACAAAATTTTTTTTTCCTCCTTAAAGTTTGATTTTCTTTCTTACCAATTTGAAACCAAACAACAGAAGAAACGCCACTATCTTTAGCCTTTACTAAACAGAATCACATGATAAAGAGGGAAACAAAATCATAGTTAAAAAAAAACCCACTATAAAATCCCATTCAAATGAGGTTTTAGGAGTAAAAAACAACTCGTTTGAATCAGTGATTAGAGGTTTAAGCTTCTCCATATTAACTTCTGCTGTATATTTTTGGTTTTTTAAAGAATCTTTCTTGATTATGATAAAAAGACCAGCACTATATTTATCATTAAAATAATTAATGAGTTCAAATCCAAAAAAATCCGATACTTGAAAAAAAAATGTAAGAGAAAGATTATATTTTTTTTCCAAAAAAAAAAAAAGAAGTTGCATTTGTCCATAATGAGAAAACTGATGAGAAAGAAAAATTTGATATTAAAATAAGAGAATTTTTATCTGTTTAAAAAAATTTGCTAAACTTTTTTTGATCTGTTTTTATTGACCAATGGAAAAAAAAATATTTTTTAATAGAGAGATTTTTCAATACAATGAATTAAATAAAAATTATCTTATATAATACTAAAAATTTAAGAACAAATTAGTTAATTATAATAAATCATAAAAAATTATATTACTTAATTTAATATTTAATATGAAAATCTGTTAAAATTTAAAAATTAAAATAAAGAATATAAAGGTTTGTTTGGTATATCAAAAAATAGAATGAGAATAAAATTTTATTTTTATTTTTATATTTAATATTTTAATTTATTTTAACAATTTAAGAATGAGATTTTAAAAGAATTAGAATATTTTATTATTCTTGAAATGTCATTGACTAAATTAATTTATTTACTTATAAAATAAAAAATTATTATATATTTAAATTCTATTTATATTTTTAATTATAAAATTTATTAATGCTTAAATCTTTTTTTTTGTATATTAAAATATATTAAATAAAAATATTCAATCGAATCCTATCTCTCATTTTTTATTAAATAATTATGGTGAAACTGAGGGGCATCATAGTAACTATGCCTTCGTTATAAACGCGCCAATGATCTCCATCCCCAAACTGCTTCAATATTTGCTGTTTACTTCCTTTTCGTCCTAAAACATTATCCATTGCCTGATTTCCACTACTTCTCTTTCAGGTTTCTACCCTTATTGCATGTCTGATGGGTAGGCTTCTCCTCCATCGCCGCCAATGCATCGAATCCAGAGTATTTCGCCGCTGGCTTCAAAACCTTTAGAGCTTGTTTGGATTGATGATTTATAAAGGGTTGGAATGATTATTAATGAAATGGAATCAATGAATTTGGTTTGTAAAGAAAATGTTAAATTATATTTATATTTGAGATGATAGGAATGAAAAAGAGTGATTTGAGATTAATTTTATTTGTTTGCAATAGAATAAAATGAAATTTTAACTTAAAATTGACAAAATTACTCTTGCATATACTAATTTAACAAATTAAATAATTTTAAGTTAATTATGTTATATAAATAAATCATGTTAAATGAATATTTAAGAAATTTAATTAAATCATATCAAGGGTATTGATTTATTTAAGTTTACTTAAGTTAATGATTAATTTAATATAATTAAGAACATTATGTGACTTGATTTAATCTAATGTATTTAATTATGAGAAATTAAATTTTTATATGAGAATAATTTTATTAATTTTGAGAAATCAAATCATTTATGAGAAATATTTCATGCCATGAAAATAATTAATTATGAATGACTTGTTATTTAATTTAAATAAATTTAATGTTAATTTATTTATGTGAAAATATTATATTTATATTTAAGAGAATTAATATAAACATGTTAATTT